>CAWUOW010000496.1:0-281000 GCA_963924055.1 Drosophila limbata
TACTGAGGACCCCAGACACATGAACCGTACTCCAAAATTGGACGGACTAAAGATATGTAAAGAGTCTTAGTTATCGAATTCCTTCGACCACCTCTTTATAAAACCCAGAACTGACATGGCTTTATTGACCATCTTAAATATATGGTCGGAAAATTTAAGCTTGTGATCTAAGAGTATACCTAGATCATCAACAGCAGTAATCCTATCAAGAGGACCACTATACAGTGAGTATGACGCCAAATAAGGGTTAGTGCGGTAAAAAGTCATTACGTTACATTTAGAACAGTTTAAATTTAAAAGATTTACTCGGCACCATGACTGAAAAGAGTCAAGATCTTCCTGCAATTTGAAGTGGCATGGCCAATCTTTATATTACAGACAAATTTTAACATCATCGGCATACATAAGTACACGAGAGTTTCTTAAAACTGTTGGTAGATCATTTATAAACAGTGTGAAAAGCAAAGGACCGAGATGACTAGCTTGGGGAACTCCAGAGGTAACCCGGAATGACTTAGAAAAAAAGTTATTAAACAGAACTTTTTGAGTTCTGTGTTTCAAATAGCTTGAAATCCAGCGAATAAGGGTGGTCGGAAAACCAATTATGTCAAGCTTATGTAATAAAAGAGAATGGTTGACTGAGTCAAAAGCTTTACTGAAATCGGTATAAATGACATCAGTTTGTTTGTTATTACGGAAGCCGCGGATAACAAACGACGAAAGTTCTAGAAGATTAGTAGTAGTGGATCTACGTTTGACAAATCCATGCTGGTAGGGAGAGATAATTGAACAACACAAGTGCTGTAAATTACTGGTTAAAATCTTCTCAAAAACTTTAGGAATAGCGGACAACTTAGAGATTCCCCTATAGTTTTTGGCGTCAGACTTACTTCCCTTTTTGTGCAGAGGAATAATAAATGACTCCTTCCAAATAGAGGGAAAAATTGCAGAATCTAATGACAGAGAAAATAGCTTCAGCAGGGGTCCACATAGCGCTCTGGCTCCATACCGAAGTACACAACCAGGAACACCATCCGGACCAGGTGAAAACACCGGCTTAACCATCTCAAGATCACGAATCAGCGACTCCTCACTAATTAAGGGACTGAAAATACAGTTCGATCGAGGCATATCAAAAGGATAAGATTCAAAAGAATAGTTAGACGAAGAGTAAGTGGTTTGAAAAAACGTTGCAAAAAGATCGGCGATCGCCTGATCTGTGTATGCCTTCGAATTTTCATAGGATAGAGAAGATGGATAGGAAGAAGATTGACGCTTTGTGTTCACAAAATTAAAGAACTGCCTAGGGTCTTTCGCGAGTCGTACCCTACAGCGAGATAGATAATTTCTATAACACATAGCATTTAGCTCGATGAATTTGGCCCGAGCAATTAAATAACGAGAAAAGACAGAAGAAGAACTTGATTCCTTAAACTTTTTATAAAGTCTGGACTTTAAGTTCTTTAGGTGAGAAAGTTCTTTAGAAAACCATGGAGGTTTATTAGACCTAGTCGGATAAGCTGAAGGAATGCAGGCATCAAAACACGCTTTCAATCTATTATAAAATGGTTTAATGGCGATGCTCAAATCAGTACAGACATATAGATCGGACCATTCAGATTGGCTAAGAAGCTCGTTCAATTTCGAAAAGTCAGCTTTGCGAAACTGGCGAACTCGAACAGTTGGCGTAATATGAAAATTAGTTACTAATGTGCCAAGGTCGATCACCAATTCTAATGTTGGATGATAGTGATCTTCAGGATATGTGAGTGGTTCGGTTCTTGACAGGACTACACTAGCCGGATCACAAACAAAACATAAGTCTAGCTGCCGGCTTAATGAATTTTTAACATGGTTTATTTGGCACAAAGATATGTCAAATAATCCATCGATAAAGCCATGTTCAGTCGTAGGGGTTAAAGAATTCGACTCATTATTCTGTAACCACGTTGTTCTTGGCAAATTAAAATCCCCAAGAACTATGAGGTGGTCTTTGTCAGAAAGAAGATTATTGACGGATTGAATAGCGGATAAATGATTATGATAAACTGATATATCTGAAGATGGAGAAATGTACGAGCATGTAACGTATAAAAATACGCCACGGAAACATATTTTAATAGAAATAAATTCAATGTCAATCGGGCTAAGGAAAGGTATTTCTTCTGAAGAGAGGTTGGAGTCTACAGCAATTAGAACCCCACCACCTCTTTGGGAAGGACGATCAAGCCGATACGTTGTATACTTCACTGAAAAGATTTCCGAATCGAGAATATCGGGTTTTAACCAGGTTTCAGTGAACACAACAACATGAAAAGGGAAAGTAAGACTGTCAACGTATAGTTTGTTAATCTTACTACGCAAGCCACGAACATTTTGATAAGCTAACCAAAGGGAAGATATTAGTTTTTTGAGGAAGAAGAAGAAGAAGAAGAAGACGAGGTAGCTACTGTAGTATTTTGCACAGGGTCTTTGGGGGGAAGCCTAATCGGATTCCGATTTTTAATTTTGGGCTTATACTCTTTTACCACCAAATACTCCGGCCAAAAGCTTGGTGAGGATGTGGTGGCAAAATGTTCTGGGGGTACGTTGATCTTGAAAGATGCAACTTGCCTGTCATAAGAAAACTTAAATTTCTCCACCTTGATAGTGGCATCGCTTATTTTGGCCTGAATATAGGCCATCACATCTTCAGATGTAGAATCAGGGGCGAGCCTGGAAACAAAAATCTGCTTCATTGGCGGAATCCCCACCAGAGGTCTAGAAACCAGAGGCGGAACAGCTGGCGTACTGTCACCAGTGGGTTCTAGATTAACCGGTGAACCGGCTGTAACTGTAACTGGAGGAGGGGCTTTCTTTGATTTTGGTCTGCCTGTTCTTTTTTTCACAACAGCAGATGAATCGGACAAAGGAGCAGAAATAGCAGTGTCCGTCGGCACAGCGTCAACAATGGGGACATCCACAACCATCGATGCTATTGGAGTAGCAAACATAGTTTGTGGGGCCGACGGGGCTGTAGGAGTGAGGAACTGTTCCACTGTCGAAAATTGGCTGACCGCGGTTGTTTGCAAGTCACGAGGTGTCGATTTCTTGCGCTTTGGAGACTCACCCAATAGCTTAAGACTATTGAACTGAGCATCCACAGCAAGAAATTGAGCATTAAGCTTGTTAAAGCCAACACTCAAATCTTTGAAACCACTCATCGTCTGCCTCATAAACACACGCATCTCAGTCTCAATCTCAGTCCGTTGGGCAACGGCATCCGCTACTAGCCCTGAGTAGCCAGCGCATTTTACATGCACCAAATTACTACAGAGCCAGCAACAAATACTCGGCTGCGCAGCAGTAATCTGCTTTTGGCAGCTTTTCTTTATACAGACAAAACTCATTTTAACTAAAATTTCACTACTAGTTGACCACTGTGCAATATGAAAGCAAAACCAATTACAAGAAGTAAACAGAAATGCGCGGCCAACAACAATGCAGAAGCGCTGATCAAAACTCTACACGACTGTTAGAAACTGTGGAAACACAAACAATAACAACTCAGCTAATACACTCTGCAGGGGGCAAAGTACAAAAGTTGAGAGCCAGAGAGCGATGCACAACAACAACAATAATACCAATGCACTCAGCGGGAAGCCAGGCACAAAGAGAACATGCAAAAATTTACTCATCGACAACAACAAAGCTGAAAGCGCGGCTTAAAATTCCAAAGGAAAGCAAATGACAAAAACACAGCACTTGATACCCAAATATATTATTGATTAGTAAATAAATACTAATAATAAACATGCACTACTTTATGAAAGATAGGCGCGAGGTAGCAAACAGTATATTGTTTAATTAGGAGCTATAAATAAGTTAAGTAACCACCGGTTGGTAATAAAAACAAAGTTTAAACGGAGCGCACAAAAAAACACGACTGTCAGCTACAAAGAGAGAATGTGATTATACCCGTTACTTATTAAAAATAAGTAAAAGGGGATATTGTATTCGTTGCAATGTATGTAACAGGGAGAAGGAAGCATCTCCGACCCTATAAAGTATATATATTCTTGATCAGCATCAACAGCCGAGTCGATATAGCCATGTCCGTCTGTCCGTCCGTCCGTCCGTCCGTCTGTCCGTCTGTCCGTCTGTGTGAGCGCCTAGATCTCAGAGACTATAAGAGCTAGAGCAACCAAATTTGGCACACAGATTTCTATAAACCCCACGCAGGTCAAGTTTGTTTCAAAATTTTGCCACGCCCCTTTCCGCCTCCGTAAATCGCGAAAATCCACCACACGCACAGTTTTCAAGATATTATGTTTTTTTAAACGGTGAACGTTAGCTACTGTTATTACCTATCATCCTACTAAATCCCAAAAAGATCGGACAAACAGAAAGGTGGTACTGGCTGATTAAAGCTTTTAAGCAATTAAAATGCCTAAAAGCATGCAATAAAAAAATTTTAATTTGTTTATGTAAGTAACGGGTATCCTATAGTCGGGAGCTCGACTATAGCCTTTCCCACTTGTTTTTAATTTTAAGATACTTGCACAAGTCATTTATGATTGAATTTTTATATTCTGTTTCTATGTCCGTATTGAATGTCTTCATTGGACCGTACTTCAGAATAAAAGATTCAAATATAGCTTTAGCGACAGTGTTTGCGCTCTTATTAGCAATTGGTATGGCAACAAGATATTTAGTTAAGTCACATATTAGCGTGACTTCATATTCATTGCCATGTTCTGATTTTGGTAGTGGACCAATAGTGTCTACTATCACTCTGTCGAAAGCATTTACAGGTGTATCAGCTATTATTAATGGGGTCTTGATGTGCTTTGTTGTTTTTGCTTTTTGGCATTTTTGACATTTTCGTATGTACTCAGTTATATCCCGAGTCATACTCTTCCAATAATAATGTCTTTTGACCCTGGCCAAGGTTTTTGTAATGCCTGTATGACCTCCTTGTGTAGGATCATCATGGTATGTAGACAAAATAGTCTTTTTTTTCTTTTTCATTTTTTATTTGGGTCACCGGGTTGAGTAGCGCTACTCTTAATGTTTTAAATATTTTATTGCCAATTTTCTTGAAATTATCAATTGAAACATGTTCAAAGACATTTTCCCACGGTGCCACTTTGAGTTGGCTGATTTTATGTATACCGGCCTGCATTTCAAGCCTTTGGAAAAACTGACCTAAGTCAAGAGTTCCATTAGTATATAAATCGATAACATCATATCTTTCTGTAATTTTCCTACCATGTTTAAAGAAACATAGCATGTATTTTACATGCATGGTCACTACTTTACGTACTTCGTCATTCTTGATGACTTCATATACGTTGGGCTTTGAAGCTTCTTCTGTAGATTGACTAGGCAATTCTACGTTTTCATTTCCTGCGCAGGATTTTTGTCTACTTTGGTATCTTGTAGTGACTTTATTGACATTTCCTGTTATGTTTTGTAGTTCTTTGATGGTTATTCTTGATAACGCATCAACTATATAATTATCTTTTCCCTTTAGATACTCTACTGTAAAATTATATTCCTCTAACTCAAGCCTCATACGTGTTACATTAGAACTTGGATTAACCATCGAAAATAAATATATAAGTGGCCTATGATCAGTTTTGACAGTGAAATGTCGGCCATAAATATATGGCCTAAAATGTGTTATTGCCTCTATTTTGATTATTACCTCGATAACCGTTTCCACGATTACCTCGGTTATTTCCTCGATAACCGTTTCCACGATTACTTTGGTTGTTTCTGTCTCTGATATAGTTGTAGCTATTATTGTTGTTGTACCTGCCTCTGCTGGGGTTACCATTACGGTTTCCTCTATTTTGATGGCAGAACAAAACGGAATCGCTTTTCCCGGTTACGTCAGGGCATGTACTGACGAACTTCGAGATGACATCATTCATTGTGTTGAATGTGCCTGCTTGCATTATCAATTTGACTTTGTCCATTGAGCAATTTGCCGTGATGGCTTTGATAGCTTGCTGTGTGCTATACTTAGTTGCCGTTTCTCGAGAGAGTCCATCGTTTATATAGGCTCCCTCTAGGGCTTTTGTCAGTTTCTCAACCTCATCTGTGTATTGGTTGGCACTTTTGTTTCTCTGTTGGAGGCTCATTAGCTTTGCTGCTAACACTCGTTACGTTAATATTTGTTGTTATGGGTTTTAGTAAGTCCAACGACGGCGGAGTGGGCGGCCTGCCTACCCCGCATTAGGTATTTCTTTTCCAGCGGCCTGCCTGGGCCTGGGCGGCCTGCACACCTCACATTCCCACGTCTTACTTGTAGTTTCTACTCCTGCTACTGCTGCTTCGCTGCTGCTGCTGCTGCTGGCCTGGGCCTATGGGCTCAGGCGGTGCCGGTGCTGGTCATCGCACAGGCTGTATTAGTTTGCTTCGGTTGCTTGACGTTTTGTTAATTGCACAGGCTGTATTAGTTTGCTTCGGTTGCTTGACGTTTTGTTAATATCAATGAATTTCTTGATATTTTATTGTTTATTAACATATATAACGATAGCAGTTGCACTTTAAACCACTTTGTTCTAAACGTATTTGCACTTGCATTTTACGGGCACTTTTGCACCTTTCTTTTTTTTTTAACACGATAACACACTGCAGACCAAGTCACGGAGAAGTGGAGCACCGATCTGCAAGAGCGATCCAAGTGGCGAGCCGCGCCCAGCAGCTTACAATTGGGAAGCGTCGTGCTGCTGAAGGAAGACAACATGCCACCTTTAAAATGGCAGCTAGGCCGAGTCGAGGAAGTGATTCCTGGGGCAGACGGCGTCATCAGAGTCGCGATGATCCGCACAGCGACTGGTATAATGAAACGAGCCGTGGCCAAGATTGCCGTGCTCCCCGAGGACTCCAACTTAGTTGGAAACGTGCCCTTTCCAACGGGGGCAGGATGTTCGGAGCAGAGCATTTGAACTTATTGATTTATATTAATCTTGCCATTTATATTAATTGTCAACTTAGAATTAATTAATGGAACACCTGTACGTATGCAACAATATTGTTAACAATGCATTTTGCATGCCCAATGTTAATGTTAATGTTAATGTTAATGTTGTACTCATTTTGGCACACAGGTGATCACTGCGGACGGAAGGTCGCGCTAGTGACAAAAGCAGCACGAAGGGTGCGAAAGGCGACTAGCATATATACACAGGAAGAATGGAAAATTTGCTATGACTGTCCTATCGGGTCGAATTATATACCGATCGAAAGGTATCAATCTAACTTAAAAATGTGCATACTAACACTTTTGAAAACTTACATGGTTCGTGAGATAAACAGTTGTAAGTGGGAGGGACAAAATTTAAATGATTGGAGCAAATGGGGCCGTTGGAGCTTTTAAGATTTTTTTTAAATAATTTTTCACTGTTCTAATCAAAAATACGCGTCGAATGACACCTTGATCAATAAAATCCGACCACTGGTTCAGAAGATATTTAATTTTGAAATTTTTAGTTGCCTTCCGAAAATGAGATGAAAAGTCAGTCTGTCTGTTTGTTAGGATCAAAGCGTTGATTTAGCTTAAAAGTTTGAATGAGGACTTGTTCCCGATAAAAAATCTAGAAACGTTTGTTCTACGACTTTTCGAAAAATCGCTAGTTTAGCGGGAAATCGCTAAAAACCGCTAAAATTGTTCTATATGTCGTTGGAAAGGTGTTTTGAAGGGCTTTTAGGCATATCTTCAAAGTTTTTTTTTAATAATAAGGTAAACAGCTACAGGTGAAATAAGGTGTTTTTTTCCACATTTTGGCGATTTAAGAAAAATCTACACACAAATCACTTTTAAATAAACTACATGTTGTAGAGAATTCAATTACGCGTTTTTTGACATATAACACATATCTGTCAAAATTCGTTTGGGCAAGATATTACCTATTAACTGAATATACCTTACACCTTTACACTACTGCATGTTCATATGCAGTATGTACACTGCTTGCAGTGCATGTGGAAAGATACTGCTTGCAAGTGGTGAATTCTTTTTGCGGCAGATGATACATTTTGTAATTCCAATTACAGCAAAATCTAAATATATTTTTTAATATATATAACATATTATTTTTCTGGAGTACATAGGTAAAAAGCTACAGGTGGAAAAATATTTCTTTGGCGATTTAAGAAAAATCTATGTTTTAAATCACTTTAAAATATGTGATATATAGGCAATTTAATTGCGCGTTTTTTGACATATAACACATATCTGTCAAAATTCGTTTACTAGACCTCAAGTTAGCTAAAACTTATTTCTACAATATAGAAAGGTCGCAAAAACAAACATTTTTAAACATAAACGGACGACACGCCGGAATAATTTTTGAAATAGTAGCAACACTCTCTTGTTACTGACAAAAACATATTAAAAAAACAAAATTGTTATTGTAACAAAAATGCCGATGGCATTTGCACAATAACGACGGCAACAACAACACACAAAGGGCTAGATCAGCTTCACAGCTATTTTTCACTTTTGAGAACTAAAATTCACAACTGGTTCTGGCTTCTCAAAAGTGACATTAGGCTGAGATCGCTGGTCAAGTCAGCACAACGGTACTGATGATAGAGATTGGCATCTCTTGAAACAGCTGTATACCGTGCCATGCTCCTTGCAATCTGCAAGTGTTTTGTGTGTTGTTGTTTGTTGGTGTCTTATAGACATTACTAGACCTCAAGTTAGCTAAAACTTATTTCTACTAAGAAATATAATAAAAATACTAAACTAATTATTATTAGCTAAATGGGTTAGTAGCAAAATTTTTAGATTTGAAATGGAGTTAGCTTCGGAAACAATATAAAAAAGCCTATTGTATTCCGAACACAGCATTCTAAAAGGTTCATGCAATGCATAGTTAGATCTACAGATAGGAAGAGAAATAGGAATAAAATTTCTAGATACTACTCTACGAGGAACAGAAAAGTTGAGTTGTGACATTAATTCAGTAGAGTCAATGTCACCACCAATAAGCTTACACATAAAAATAATACCAAGCATAATTCTACGATTTGATAAAGAAGGAAGGTCTATTAATAAAAGCCTACTAGAGTACGAAGGCAGTCTCACGTCCCTATTCCAATTAAGGCCACGTAGAGCAAAGAGAAGAAAGTTTTTTTGTACCGATTCAATGCGACTTTGGAGCACAGTATACTGAGGACCCCAGACACATGAACCGTACTCCAAAATTGGACGGACTAAAGATATGTAAAGAGTCTTAGTTATCGAATTCCTTCGACCACCTCTTTATAAAACCCAGAACTGACATGGCTTTATTGACCATCTTAAATATATGGTCGGAAAATTTAAGCTTGTGATCTAAGAGTATACCTAGATCATCAACAGCAGTAATCCTATCAAGAGGACCACTATACAGTGAGTATGACGCCAAATAAGGGTTAGTGCGGTAAAAAGTCATTACGTTACATTTAGAACAGTTTAAATTTAAAAGATTTACTCGGCACCATGACTGAAAAGAGTCAAGATCTTCCTGCAATTTGAAGTGGCATGGCCAATCTTTATATTACAGACAAATTTTAACATCATCGGCATACATAAGTACACGAGAGTTTCTTAAAACTGTTGGTAGATCATTTATAAACAGTGTGAAAAGCAAAGGACCGAGATGACTAGCTTGGGGAACTCCAGAGGTAACCCGGAATGACTTAGAAAAAAAGTTATTAAACAGAACTTTTTGAGTTCTGTGTTTCAAATAGCTTGAAATCCAGCGAATAAGGGTGGTCGGAAAACCAATTATGTCAAGCTTATGTAATAAAAGAGAATGGTTGACTGAGTCAAAAGCTTTACTGAAATCGGTATAAATGACATCAGTTTGTTTGTTATTACGGAAGCCGCGGATAACAAACGACGAAAGTTCTAGAAGATTAGTAGTAGTGGATCTACGTTTGACAAATCCATGCTGGTAGGGAGAGATAATTGAACAACACAAGTGCTGTAAATTACTGGTTAAAATCTTCTCAAAAACTTTAGGAATAGCGGACAACTTAGAGATTCCCCTATAGTTTTTGGCGTCAGACTTACTTCCCTTTTTGTGCAGAGGAATAATAAATGACTCCTTCCAAATAGAGGGAAAAATCGCAGAATCTAATGACAGAGAAAATAGCTTCAGCAGGGGTCCACATAGCGCTCTGGCTCCATACCGAAGTACACAACCAGGAACACCATCCGGACCAGGTGAAAACACCGGCTTAACCATCTCAAGATCACGAATCAGCGACTCCTCACTAATTAAGGGACTGAAAATACAGTTCGATCGAGGCATATCAAAAGGATAAGATTCAAAAGAATAGTTAGACGAAGAGTAAGTGGTTTGAAAAAACGTTGCAAAAAGATCGGCGATCGCCTGATCTGTGTATGCCTTCGAATTTTCATAGGATAGAGAAGATGGATAGGAAGAAGATTGACGCTTTGTGTTCACAAAATTAAAGAACTGCCTAGGGTCTTTCGCGAGTCGTACCCTACAGCGAGATAGATAATTTCTATAACACATAGCATTTAGCTCGATGAATTTGGCCCGAGCAATTAAATAACGAGAAAAGACAGAAGAAGAACTTGATTCCTTAAACTTTTTATAAAGTCTGGACTTTAAGTTCTTTAGGTGAGAAAGTTCTTTAGAAAACCATGGAGGTTTATTAGACCTAGTCGGATAAGCTGAAGGAATGCAGGCATCAAAACACGCTTTCAATCTATTATAAAATGGTTTAATGGCGATGCTCAAATCAGTACAGACATATAGATCGGACCATTCAGATTGGCTAAGAAGCTCGTTCAATTTCGAAAAGTCAGCTTTGCGAAACTGGCGAACTCGAACAGTTGGCGTAATATGAAAATTAGTTACTAATGTGCCAAGGTCGATCACCAATTCTAATGTTGGATGATAGTGATCTTCAGGATATGTGAGTGGTTCGGTTCTTGACAGGACTACACTAGCCGGATCACAAACAAAACATAAGTCTAGCTGCCGGCTTAATGAATTTTTAACATGGTTTATTTGGCACAAAGATATGTCAAATAATCCATCGATAAAGCCATGTTCAGTCGTAGGGGTTAAAGAATTCGACTCATTATTCTGTAACCACGTTGTTCTTGGCAAATTAAAATCCCCAAGAACTATGAGGTGGTCTTTGTCAGAAAGAAGATTATTGACGGATTGAATAGCGGATAAATGATTATGATAAACTGATATATCTGAAGATGGAGAAATGTACGAGCATGTAACGTATAAAAATACGCCACGGAAACATATTTTAATAGAAATAAATTCAATGTCAATCGGGCTAAGGAAAGGTATTTCTTCTGAAGAGAGGTTGGAGTCTACAGCAATTAGAACCCCACCACCTCTTTGGGAAGGACGATCAAGCCGATACGTTGTATACTTCACTGAAAAGATTTCCGAATCGAGAATATCGGGTTTTAACCAGGTTTCAGTGAACACAACAACATGAAAAGGGAAAGTAAGACTGTCAACGTATAGTTTGTTAATCTTACTACGCAAGCCACGAACATTTTGATAAGCTAACCAAAGGGAAGATATTAGTTTTTTGAGGAAGAAGAAGAAGAAGAAGAAGACGAGGTAGCTACTGTAGTATTTTGCACAGGGTCTTTGGGGGGAAGCCTAATCGGATTCCGATTTTTAATTTTGGGCTTATACTCTTTTACCACCAAATACTCCGGCCAAAAGCTTGGTGAGGATGTGGTGGCAAAATGTTCTGGGGGTACGTTGATCTTGAAAGATGCAACTTGCCTGTCATAAGAAAACTTAAATTTCTCCACCTTGATAGTGGCATCGCTTATTTTGGCCTGAATATAGGCCATCACATCTTCAGATGTAGAATCAGGGGCGAGCCTGGAAACAAAAATCTGCTTCATTGGCGGAATCCCCACCAGAGGTCTAGAAACCAGAGGCGGAACAGCTGGCGTACTGTCACCAGTGGGTTCTAGATTAACCGGTGAACCGGCTGTAACTGTAACTGGAGGAGGGGCTTTCTTTGATTTTGGTCTGCCTGTTCTTTTTTTCACAACAGCAGATGAATCGGACAAAGGAGCAGAAATAGCAGTGTCCGTCGGCACAGCGTCAACAATGGGGACATCCACAACCATCGATGCTATTGGAGTAGCAAACATAGTTTGTGGGGCCGACGGGGCTGTAGGAGTGAGGAACTGTTCCACTGTCGAAAATTGGCTGACCGCGGTTGTTTGCAAGTCACGAGGTGTCGATTTCTTGCGCTTTGGAGACTCACTCAATAGCTTAAGACTATTGAACTGAGCATCCACAGCAAGAAATTGAGCATTAAGCTTGTTAAAGCCAACACTCAAATCTTTGAAACCACTCATCGTCTGCCTCATAAACACACGCATCTCAGTCTCAATCTCAGTCCGTTGGGCAACGGCATCCGCTACTAGCCCTGAGTAGCCAGCGCATTTTACATGCACCAAATTACTACAGAGCCAGCAACAAATACTCGGCTGCGCAGCAGTAATCTGCTTTTGGCAGCTTTTCTTTATACAGACAAAACTCATTTTAACTAAAATTTCACTACTAGTTGACCACTGTGCAATATGAAAGCAAAACCAATTACAAGAAGTAAACAGAAATGCGCGGCCAACAACAATGCAGAAGCGCTGATCAAAACTCTACACGACTGTTAGAAACTGTGGAAACACAAACAATAACAACTCAGCTAATACACTCTGCAGGGGGCAAAGTACAAAAGTTGAGAGCCAGAGAGCGATGCACAACAACAACAATAATACCAATGCACTCAGCGGGAAGCCAGGCACAAAGAGAACATGCAAAAATTTACTCATCGACAACAACAAAGCTGAAAGCGCGGCTTAAAATTCCAAAGGAAAGCAAATGACAAAAACACAGCACTTGATACCCAAATATATTATTGATTAGTAAATAAATACTAATAATAAACATGCACTACTTTATGAAAGATAGGCGCGAGGTAGCAAACAGTATATTGTTTAATTAGGAGCTATAAATAAGTTAAGTAACCACCGGTTGGTAATAAAAACAAAGTTTAAACGGAGCGCACAAAAAAACACGACTGTCAGCTACAAAGAGAGAATGTGATTATACCCGTTACTTATTAAAAATAAGTAAAAGGGGATATTGTATTCGTTGCAATGTATGTAACAGGGAGAAGGAAGCATCTCCGACCCTATAAAGTATATATATTCTTGATCAGCATCAACAGCCGAGTCGATATAGCCATGTCCGTCTGTCCGTCCGTCCGTCCGTCCGTCTGTCCGTCTGTCCGTCTGTGTGAGCGCCTAGATCTCAGAGACTATAAGAGCTAGAGCAACCAAATTTGGCACACAGATTTCTATAAACCCCACGCAGGTCAAGTTTGTTTCAAAATTTTGCCACGCCCCTTTCCGCCTCCGTAAATCGCGAAAATCCACCACACGCACAGTTTTCAAGATATTATGTTTTTTTAAACGGTGAACGTTAGCTACTGTTATTACCTATCATCCTACTAAATCCCAAAAAGATCGGACAAACAGAAAGGTGGTACTGGCTGATTAAAGCTTTTAAGCAATTAAAATGCCTAAAAGCATGCAATAAAAAAATTTTAATTTGTTTATGTAAGTAACGGGTATCCTATAGTCGGGAGCTCGACTATAGCCTTTCCCACTTGTTTTTAATTTTAAGATACTTGCACAAGTCATTTATGATTGAATTTTTATATTCTGTTTCTATGTCCGTATTGAATGTCTTCATTGGACCGTACTTCAGAATAAAAGATTCAAATATAGCTTTAGCGACAGTGTTTGCGCTCTTATTAGCAATTGGTATGGCAACAAGATATTTAGTTAAGTCACATATTAGCGTGACTTCATATTCATTGCCATGTTCTGATTTTGGTAGTGGACCAATAGTGTCTACTATCACTCTGTCGAAAGCATTTACAGGTGTATCAGCTATTATTAATGGGGTCTTGATGTGCTTTGTTGTTTTTGCTTTTTGGCATTTTTGACATTTTCGTATGTACTCAGTTATATCCCGAGTCATACTCTTCCAATAATAATGTCTTTTGACCCTGGCCAAGGTTTTTGTAATGCCTGTATGACCTCCTTGTGTAGGATCATCATGGTATGTAGACAAAATAGTCTTTTTTTTCTTTTTCATTTTTTATTTGGGTCACCGGGTTGAGTAGCGCTACTCTTAATGTTTTAAATATTTTATTGCCAATTTTCTTGAAATTATCAATTGAAACATGTTCAAAGACATTTTCCCACGGTGCCACTTTGAGTTGGCTGATTTTATGTATACCGGCCTGCATTTCAAGCCTTTGGAAAAACTGACCTAAGTCAAGAGTTCCATTAGTATATAAATCGATAACATCATATCTTTCTGTAATTTTCCTACCATGTTTAAAGAAACATAGCATGTATTTTACATGCATGGTCACTACTTTACGTACTTCGTCATTCTTGATGACTTCATATACGTTGGGCTTTGAAGCTTCTTCTGTAGATTGACTAGGCAATTCTACGTTTTCATTTCCTGCGCAGGATTTTTGTCTACTTTGGTATCTTGTAGTGACTTTATTGACATTTCCTGTTATGTTTTGTAGTTCTTTGATGGTTATTCTTGATAACGCATCAACTATATAATTATCTTTTCCCTTTAGATACTCTACTGTAAAATTATATTCCTCTAACTCAAGCCTCATACGTGTTACATTAGAACTTGGATTAACCATCGAAAATAAATATATAAGTGGCCTATGATCAGTTTTGACAGTGAAATGTCGGCCATAAATATATGGCCTAAAATGTGTTATTGCCTCTATTTTGATTATTACCTCGATAACCGTTTCCACGATTACCTCGGTTATTTCCTCGATAACCGTTTCCACGATTACTTTGGTTGTTTCTGTCTCTGATATAGTTGTAGCTATTATTGTTGTTGTACCTGCCTCTGCTGGGGTTACCATTACGGTTTCCTCTATTTTGATGGCAGAACAAAACGGAATCGCTTTTCCCGGTTACGTCAGGGCATGTACTGACGAACTTCGAGATGACATCATTCATTGTGTTGAATGTGCCTGCTTGCATTATCAATTTGACTTTGTCCATTGAGCAATTTGCCGTGATGGCTTTGATAGCTTGCTGTGTGCTATACTTAGTTGCCGTTTCTCGAGAGAGTCCATCGTTTATATAGGCTCCCTCTAGGGCTTTTGTCAGTTTCTCAACCTCATCTGTGTATTGGTTGGCACTTTTGTTTCTCTGTTGGAGGCTCATTAGCTTTGCTGCTAACACTCGTTACGTTAATATTTGTTGTTATGGGTTTTAGTAAGTCCAACGACGGCGGAGTGGGCGGCCTGCCTACCCCGCATTAGGTATTTCTTTTCCAGCGGCCTGCCTGGGCCTGGGCGGCCTGCACACCTCACATTCCCACGTCTTACTTGTAGTTTCTACTCCTGCTACTGCTGCTTCGCTGCTGCTGCTGCTGCTGCTGGCCTGGGCCTATGGGCTCAGGCGGTGCCGGTGCTGGTCATCGCACAGGCTGTATTAGTTTGCTTCGGTTGCTTGACGTTTTGTTAATTGCACAGGCTGTATTAGTTTGCTTCGGTTGCTTGACGTTTTGTTAATATCAATGAATTTCTTGATATTTTATTGTTTATTAACATATATAACGATAGCAGTTGCACTTTAAACCACTTTGTTCTAAACGTATTTGCACTTGCATTTTACGGGCACTTTTGCACCTTTCTTTTTTTTTTAACACGATAACACACTGCAGACCAAGTCACGGAGAAGTGGAGCACCGATCTGCAAGAGCGATCCAAGTGGCGAGCCGCGCCCAGCAGCTTACAATTGGGAAGCGTCGTGCTGCTGAAGGAAGACAACATGCCACCTTTAAAATGGCAGCTAGGCCGAGTCGAGGAAGTGATTCCTGGGGCAGACGGCGTCATCAGAGTCGCGATGATCCGCACAGCGACTGGTATAATGAAACGAGCCGTGGCCAAGATTGCCGTGCTCCCCGAGGACTCCAACTTAGTTGGAAACGTGCCCTTTCCAACGGGGGCAGGATGTTCGGAGCAGAGCATTTGAACTTATTGATTTATATTAATCTTGCCATTTATATTAATTGTCAACTTAGAATTAATTAATGGAACACCTGTACGTATGCAACAATATTGTTAACAATGCATTTTGCATGCCCAATGTTAATGTTAATGTTAATGTTAATGTTGTACTCATTTTGGCACACAGGTGATCACTGCGGACGGAAGGTCGCGCTAGTGACAAAAGCAGCACGAAGGGTGCGAAAGGCGACTAGCATATATACACAGGAAGAATGGAAAATTTGCTATGACTGTCCTATCGGGTCGAATTATATACCGATCGAAAGGTATCAATCTAACTTAAAAATGTGCATACTAACACTTTTGAAAACTTACATGGTTCGTGAGATAAACAGTTGTAAGTGGGAGGGACAAAATTTAAATGATTGGAGCAAATGGGGCCGTTGGAGCTTTTAAGATTTTTTTTAAATAATTTTTCACTGTTCTAATCAAAAATACGCGTCGAATGACACCTTGATCAATAAAATCCGACCACTGGTTCAGAAGATATTTAATTTTGAAATTTTTAGTTGCCTTCCGAAAATGAGATGAAAAGTCAGTCTGTCTGTTTGTTAGGATCAAAGCGTTGATTTAGCTTAAAAGTTTGAATGAGGACTTGTTCCCGATAAAAAATCTAGAAACGTTTGTTCTACGACTTTTCGAAAAATCGCTAGTTTAGCGGGAAATCGCTAAAAACCGCTAAAATTGTTCTATATGTCGTTGGAAAGGTGTTTTGAAGGGCTTTTAGGCATATCTTCAAAGTTTTTTTTTAATAATAAGGTAAACAGCTACAGGTGAAATAAGGTGTTTTTTTCCACATTTTGGCGATTTAAGAAAAATCTACACACAAATCACTTTTAAATAAACTACATGTTGTAGAGAATTCAATTACGCGTTTTTTGACATATAACACATATCTGTCAAAATTCGTTTGGGCAAGATATTACCTATTAACTGAATATACCTTACACCTTTACACTACTGCATGTTCATATGCAGTATGTACACTGCTTGCAGTGCATGTGGAAAGATACTGCTTGCAAGTGGTGAATTCTTTTTGCGGCAGATGATACATTTTGTAATTCCAATTACAGCAAAATCTAAATATATTTTTTAATATATATAACATATTATTTTTCTGGAGTACATAGGTAAAAAGCTACAGGTGGAAAAATATTTCTTTGGCGATTTAAGAAAAATCTATGTTTTAAATCACTTTAAAATATGTGATATATAGGCAATTTAATTGCGCGTTTTTTGACATATAACACATATCTGTCAAAATTCGTTTGGGCAAGATATTACCTATTAACTGAATATACCTTTTACCTTTACACTTCTGCATGTACATATGCAGTATGTACACTACTTGCAGCACAATGCGGAATTAAACTGCTTGCAAGTGGTCAATTCTTTTTGCGGCAGATAAATCATTTTATAATCAAAAATATGGAAACGTTTGTTCTACGACTTTTTTGAAAAATCGCTAGTTTAGCGGGAAATTACTAAAAACCGCTAAAATTGAAAGTGGTCAATTCTTTTTACGGCAAATAAATCATTTTGTAATCAAAAATATAAATATATATATACCGCAAAAATTGGAACCCCCATAGCATCCAAACGATAAAAGCTACAGATGTGATATATATATCGTTAAAAAGCTATTTTAAAGGGCTCTTAGGAATACCTTTAGTGTTTTTTTTTAAGTAAAAAGGTAAACAGCTACAGGTGAAAAAGTTATTTTTCCCACATTTAGGCGATTTTTGTGAAAACGCCAGTAATGATTTTTTCTAATTTTCAATATATTGTAGTTTGTAAAATTTCGATGTGTTTGGAAGATATTACCTGTTAACAGAATATATACGTTTTGCTTAGAATTGGAATAGGACAGCAGCAACAACGTGTCGTAGCAGCCAGAGCTTGAGAGTTCTTTGTTCTTTTGTGTCGGAAATTTTTAAATTTTACACATGAATTATTAAAAAAAATTTTTTGTCACTTTTGCTGTCTTTGGTAATAAAAGAAATTATGTTATCTATTACCGAACATTACAACAATGTTTAAGTAATGGATTACAGTTGAGGAAAATTCACAGGGGACTACGTATAAAACGATTGCAACAAATTCATTCGAGAAAGATTTCTTCAAAATATTGAATAATGCAGTCTATGATAAACCATGGAAATGTAGAGAAAAGGGTGGATGTAAGATTAGTCACTAAGTGGGATCCACCATAAACGTTTACGACAGGTCGCAAAAGACTCTGTGCTAGAGCATTAATTGCTAAAAGCAACTTTCACAGCTCAACAAAAATAAATAATCATTTTTATGCAATACAAATGAAAAAATTAAGAAATCTTTTAAATAAACCCATGTATTTAGGTTTCAGTGTTCTAGATTTATTAAAGTGGAAAATGTATGATTTTCATCACTGCGGACGGCAGTCCGCGCGACTAGCATATATACACAGGAAGAATGGAAAATTTGCTATGTCTGTCCGATCAGGTCGAGTTATATACCGATCGCAAGGTATCAATTTAACTTACAAATGTGCATACTAAGACTTTTTGAAACTTTCCTGGTTCGTGAGATAAACAGGTGTTAGTGGGAGGGGCAAAATTTAAATGATTGGAGAAAATGGGGCCGTTGGAGCCTTTTTAATTTTTTTTTATAATTTTTTATCAAAAATTTTTTCAAAAATACGCGTCGAATGACACCTTGATCATCAAAATCCGTTCACTGGTTCAGAAGATTATTAATTTTGATATTTTTGGTGCCCTTCTCAAAACGAGATGAAAACTCAGTCTGTTTGTTTGTTTGTTTGTCTGTTTGTTAGGATCAAATCGTTGATTTAGCTTAAATGTTTGAATGAGGACTTGTTCCCGCTCAAAAATATAGAAACGTTTGTTCTACGACTTTTTCGAAAAATAGCTAGTTTAGCGGGAAATCGCTAAAAACCGCTAAAATTACAATCCATCCAAACAATAGAAGCTACAGATGTGATCTATATATCGATGAAAAGGTATTTTGAAGGGCTCTTAGGCATGCCTTCAAAGTTTTTTTTTAAAGTAAAAAGGTAAACAGCTACAGGAGAAATAATTTTTTTTTTCCATTTAAGAAAAATCTACAAATGAAATCACTTTTAAATATATAGTATGTTGTAGACAATTCAATTCCGCATCTTTTGACATATAACACCTATCTCTCAAAATTCGTTTAGGCAAGAAATTACCTGTTAATTGAATATACCTTTTACCTTTACACTACTGCATGTACACTACTTGCACTGCTTGCAGTGCATGTGGAAAGATACTGCTTGCAAGTGGTGAATTCTTTTTGCGGCAGATGAAACATTTTGTAATTCCAATTACAGCAAGATAGAAATATATTTATAAATATATATAATATCGCAACGTCTCTGATTGTATGTGTTTTTAATTCTCTTAATTATATAATTATTGAATTGTTTAAAAAAATATTGCAATTGTCAAAATTTCCGATGTCTTATTAAAAAATGTCTGATATCTTATAAAAAAAACCTCTTTACGAGGTAAAAGTCTAGTGACGAAAACATTTTCATGCCCCAAAATTTCTGATATCCAATTTTGTGACGAAAAATATTAAATTTTACACCAGAATTATTAAAAAAAAAATTTTGTCAATGGGCACATTGCGCTAAATTTTTCATACCTAATAAATAGTACTTTTTTGCGCAGTGCCAGTGACAAAAATTTTATTTTTTAATAATTCATGTGTAAAATTAATTTAAATCTCATTTCGGGTCGGACCGGGCCGGGCTCGGGCCTAACTTCAAAGCCCGAAAGGCCGGAACACGCCAAAATTTATTGAATTTTTTTGCTTCCCAAATTCGGTCACACTACAAAAAAATTCCGTTATTTCTGTGAATTTTTGATTCAATTCCTGAACAAGTTCAGACGTTCATTTCGCTTATGAACACTCAATCAACTGAGCGAAATGAACAAAAATGTTCACAAATTACCTAATATTCGTTCAATTGGTACGGCTCATTTGAATTTTTTAAAAATTTGAGCAACGAAAGTTTTTATAAATGAATATATCAAAAATTTGTATTCAAGACGCCATACGGCTCAAAGATGATAAAATTGAACTATATAAAAACGATAATACCAAAAGTGAGGTGTGGAAGAGATTTGAATGTATTAAATTTGACAATAACAAGGTGGATTTTGTTTGTTGCATTCATTGCAAAAATGTGTTTGCGTACACCGCCAAAAATGGGACCGCCACATTAAGTCGCCATAAATGTTTAGCTTCAGCGCCCATTGGCAATAAGCAAAAAAAATTGGATGAATATGTAATTAGTAAAAAAATTCTAAATAATAATGGTGATAAGAGTTTCATTGAGAGTAAAAAATATTCCACATTAGCCTATTTCCAACATATATTTATAGAAGGAGAGCTTTTATCAAATATAAGATTTTTAGAGGCTGAATCTTTTACCTGGGGAAGACAGGTAGGTGAGTTGGAAAACAATTTTACCCAATCTATAAAAGAGAACACCATGCTCAAGTCATTAAAATCTAAAATTGAAAATGTTGAAAAAACTTTATTTTATGCAACCCTTGAACTTGAGATGTTTTATAATTAAGAATGTCAACAATGAAATAGCAAGATTTTTTAAATTAGTTTTATTGAACAAAATGTATTTAGTATTAATATAAAATGATTTTAAAAGTTGTATATAAGTCATATATAAAAATGTAAAGAATAGTTTGTTAATTTTATACAAATCGTTTATAAAAAGGTTATAAGTTGAATATATAATGTTTATAAAAGTTGTTAAAATTTTAATATAAAATGTGTTGAAATATCACTCTGTTCAAAGATGCAAAAGCTGCTTTGGTTGAAATAAAGAATTTGGTAATCTAGCATTTTATAATCTAGATAGCACTGAGACTACAGTCTCCATCCTTCTAAGTAATAACTATTTGATTTTCAGTTATTCGATTACTGTCTAGAATTGAATAAACAACGATTTAATATTTCTCACTAATTAACAAAAGAAACTTAAGCTTGTTTCATTTATTTATTTTAGGAGCTGAATACTTCTTTTAAACTGTTATTTTTAATAGGTTATGGGACCGGATCATTTCTAAAATAATAATTGAAATAAGTAAAATTTTGATTAAGTGAAATTTTTTTTTGAATGATCATTTTAATTTGATTTAAATTAAAAATCAAGAATGGATCGTGGCAAACGTAATATTAAACCTTTTGATGGAGAGAAGTACACTATCACTGCGGACGGCAGTCCGCAGTCACAAAATTGGATATCAGAAATTTTGGTGCATGAAAATGATTTCGTCACTAGACTTTTACCTCGTAAAGAGGTTTTTTTTATAAGATATCAGAAATTTTGGAGTAATATATCAGAAATTTTGAAAATTGCAATATTTGTTGACGGTACAACTTTGTCAAAAGGTGTTTATTGTTTGTACAAGCAAAAACAAACTGTCTGGCAACACTAGTTCCTTTTACAAACATACATGCAAAATTAGAAAAAATCATTACTAGCGTTTTCTCAAAATCGCCAAAATGTAGGAAAAAATACCTTATTTCACCTGTAGCTGTTTACCTTTTTACTTAAAAAAAAAGTTCAAAGTATGCCTAAGAGCCCTTTGAAATATCTTTTCAACGATATTTAGATCACATCTGTAGCTTTTATCGCTTGGATGCTATGGGGGTTTCAATTTTAGCGTTTTTTAGCGATTTCCCGCTAAACTAGCGATTTTTCGAAAAAGTCGTAAAACAAACGTTTCTATATTTTGATTATAAAATGATTTATTTGCCGCTAAAAGAATTCACCACTTGCAAGCAGTTTATTTCCGCATTACGCTGCAAGCAGTGTACATACTGCATATGTACAAGCAGTAGTGTAAAGGTAAAAGGTATATTCAGTTAATATGTAATATCTTGCCCAAACGAATTTTGAAAGATATGTGTTATATGTCAAAAGACGCGGAATAAAATTGCCTATAACATATCAGGCATGCCACAAAAAACACTAGTGAAAGTGATTTCAGAAAAAAGCAATTCCACTTCGAAAATTTCTCCGTGCCACAGAAATTCGTGTGATTTAGGTTTTTAAGCATGTTCATCAACCTTTTCGTACTAGGCTGCTAAGGGTTGGCCCCTTCTCAGATTAAATTTCCCAAGGGTTTGTTTAGCAATTTTTGTAAGTTTATTACTGCTGAAAAGTAGGTTTTTATTTTATTTCTTCTTTAATTAATATTCTTTTATTTATTTACATAGTAATAGATTTTGTATAGCTTTAAAATATTCAAAAGTTATTGGCGCGACAAACAATAAAAGTTACTCGACAACTCTAAATTTCAAAATTCGGAACAAAAATGTGACATTATTCTCATGGCATCGGATGCCAGTGAATTGAGCGATGATTTCGTTTCACCAAAAATTGTGCAGGTGATTGAGACTGTGGCACGGAGAAATGAAATTGACGTGAAACTCAAGTGAAAGAGATTTATGTGGCATGCCTGTATAACATATTTTTAAGTGATTTGATGTGTAGATTTTTCTTAAATCGCTAAAATGTGGGAAAAAATACCTTATTTCACCTGTAGCTGTAGAAACACAAACAATAACAACTCAGCTAATACACTCTGCAGGGGGCAAAGTACAAAAGTTGAGAGCCAGAGAGCGATGCACAACAACAACAATAATACCAATGCACTCAGCGGGAAGCCAGGCACAAAGAGAACATGCAAAAATTTACTCATCGACAACAACAAAGCTGAAAGCGCGGCTTAAAATTCCAAAGGAAAGCAAATGACAAAAACACAGCACTTGATACCCAAATATATTATTGATTAGTAAATAAATACTAATAATAAACATGCACTACTTTATGAAAGATAGGCGCGAGGTAGCAAACAGTATATTGTTTAATTAGGAGCTATAAATAAGTTAAGTAACCACCGGTTGGTAATAAAAACAAAGTTTAAACGGAGCGCACAAAAAAACACGACTGTCAGCTACAAAGAGAGAATGTGATTATACCCGTTACTTATTAAAAATAAGTAAAAGGGGATATTGTATTCGTTGCAATGTATGTAACAGGGAGAAGGAAGCATCTCCGACCCTATAAAGTATATATATTCTTGATCAGCATCAACAGCCGAGTCGATATAGCCATGTCCGTCTGTCCGTCCGTCCGTCCGTCCGTCTGTCCGTCTGTGTGAGCGCCTAGATCTCAGAGACTATAAGAGCTAGAGCAACCAAATTTGGCACACAGATTTCTATAAACCCCACGCAGGTCAAGTTTGTTTCAAAATTTTGCCACGCCCCTTTCCGCCTCCGTAAATCGCGAAAATCCACCACACGCACAGTTTTCAAGATATTATGTTTTTTTAAACGGTGAACGTTAGCTACTGTTATTACCTATCATCCTACTAAATCCCAAAAAGATCGGACAAACAGAAAGGTGGTACTGGCTGATTAAAGCTTTTAAGCAATTAAAATGCCTAAAAGCATGCAATAAAAAAATTTTAATTTGTTTATGTAAGTAACGGGTATCCTATAGTCGGGAGCTCGACTATAGCCTTTCCCACTTGTTTTTAATTTTAAGATACTTGCACAAGTCATTTATGATTGAATTTTTATATTCTGTTTCTATGTCCGTATTGAATGTCTTCATTGGACCGTACTTCAGAATAAAAGATTCAAATATAGCTTTAGCGACAGTGTTTGCGCTCTTATTAGCAATTGGTATGGCAACAAGATATTTAGTTAAGTCACATATTAGCGTGACTTCATATTCATTGCCATGTTCTGATTTTGGTAGTGGACCAATAGTGTCTACTATCACTCTGTCGAAAGCATTTACAGGTGTATCAGCTATTATTAATGGGGTCTTGATGTGCTTTGTTGTTTTTGCTTTTTGGCATTTTTGACATTTTCGTATGTACTCAGTTATATCCCGAGTCATACTCTTCCAATAATAATGTCTTTTGACCCTGGCCAAGGTTTTTGTAATGCCTGTATGACCTCCTTGTGTAGGATCATCATGGTATGTAGACAAAATAGTCTTTTTTTTCTTTTTCATTTTTTATTTGGGTCACCGGGTTGAGTAGCGCTACTCTTAATGTTTTAAATATTTTATTGCCAATTTTCTTGAAATTATCAATTGAAACATGTTCAAAGACATTTTCCCACGGTGCCACTTTGAGTTGGCTGATTTTATGTATACCGGCCTGCATTTCAAGCCTTTGGAAAAACTGACCTAAGTCAAGAGTTCCATTAGTATATAAATCGATAACATCATATCTTTCTGTAATTTTCCTACCATGTTTAAAGAAACATAGCATGTATTTTACATGCATGGTCACTACTTTACGTACTTCGTCATTCTTGATGACTTCATATACGTTGGGCTTTGAAGCTTCTTCTGTAGATTGACTAGGCAATTCTACGTTTTCATTTCCTGCGCAGGATTTTTGTCTACTTTGGTATCTTGTAGTGACTTTATTGACATTTCCTGTTATGTTTTGTAGTTCTTTGATGGTTATTCTTGATAACGCATCAACTATATAATTATCTTTTCCCTTTAGATACTCTACTGTAAAATTATATTCCTCTAACTCAAGCCTCATACGTGTTACATTAGAACTTGGATTAACCATCGAAAATAAATATATAAGTGGCCTATGATCAGTTTTGACAGTGAAATGTCGGCCATAAATATATGGCCTAAAATGTGTTATTGCCTCTATTTTGATTATTACCTCGATAACCGTTTCCACGATTACCTCGGTTATTTCCTCGATAACCGTTTCCACGATTACTTTGGTTGTTTCTGTCTCTGATATAGTTGTAGCTATTATTGTTGTTGTACCTGCCTCTGCTGGGGTTACCATTACGGTTTCCTCTATTTTGATGGCAGAACAAAACGGAATCGCTTTTCCCGGTTACGTCAGGGCATGTACTGACGAACTTCGAGATGACATCATTCATTGTGTTGAATGTGCCTGCTTGCATTATCAATTTGACTTTGTCCATTGAGCAATTTGCCGTGATGGCTTTGATAGCTTGCTGTGTGCTATACTTAGTTGCCGTTTCTCGAGAGAGTCCATCGTTTATATAGGCTCCCTCTAGGGCTTTTGTCAGTTTCTCAACCTCATCTGTGTATTGGTTGGCACTTTTGTTTCTCTGTTGGAGGCTCATTAGCTTTGCTGCTAACACTCGTTACGTTAATATTTGTTGTTATGGGTTTTAGTAAGTCCAACGACGGCGGAGTGGGCGGCCTGCCTACCCCGCATTAGGTATTTCTTTTCCAGCGGCCTGCCTGGGCCTGGGCGGCCTGCACACCTCACATTCCCACGTCTTACTTGTAGTTTCTACTCCTGCTACTGCTGCTTCGCTGCTGCTGCTGCTGCTGGCCTGGGCCTATGGGCTCAGGCGGTGCCGGTGCTGGTCATCGCACAGGCTGTATTAGTTTGCTTCGGTTGCTTGACGTTTTGTTAATTGCACAGGCTGTATTAGTTTGCTTCGGTTGCTTGACGTTTTGTTAATATCAATGAATTTCTTGATATTTTATTGTTTATTAACATATATAACGATAGCAGTTGCACTTTAAACCACTTTGTTCTAAACGTATTTGCACTTGCATTTTACGGGCACTTTTGCACCTTTCTTTTTTTTTTAACACGATAACACACTGCAGACCAAGTCACGGAGAAGTGGAGCACCGATCTGCAAGAGCGATCCAAGTGGCGAGCCGCGCCCAGCAGCTTACAATTGGGAAGCGTCGTGCTGCTGAAGGAAGACAACATGCCACCTTTAAAATGGCAGCTAGGCCGAGTCGAGGAAGTGATTCCTGGGGCAGACGGCGTCATCAGAGTCGCGATGATCCGCACAGCGACTGGTATAATGAAACGAGCCGTGGCCAAGATTGCCGTGCTCCCCGAGGACTCCAACTTAGTTGGAAACGTGCCCTTTCCAACGGGGGCAGGATGTTCGGAGCAGAGCATTTGAACTTATTGATTTATATTAATCTTGCCATTTATATTAATTGTCAACTTAGAATTAATTAATGGAACACCTGTACGTATGCAACAATATTGTTAACAATGCATTTTGCATGCCCAATGTTAATGTTAATGTTAATGTTAATGTTGTACTCATTTTGGCACACAGGTGATCACTGCGGACGGAAGGTCGCGCTAGTGACAAAAGCAGCACGAAGGGTGCGAAAGGCGACTAGCATATATACACAGGAAGAATGGAAAATTTGCTATGACTGTCCTATCGGGTCGAATTATATACCGATCGAAAGGTATCAATCTAACTTAAAAATGTGCATACTAACACTTTTGAAAACTTACATGGTTCGTGAGATAAACAGTTGTAAGTGGGAGGGACAAAATTTAAATGATTGGAGCAAATGGGGCCGTTGGAGCTTTTAAGATTTTTTTTAAATAATTTTTCACTGTTCTAATCAAAAATACGCGTCGAATGACACCTTGATCAATAAAATCCGACCACTGGTTCAGAAGATATTTAATTTTGAAATTTTTAGTTGCCTTCCGAAAATGAGATGAAAAGTCAGTCTGTCTGTTTGTTAGGATCAAAGCGTTGATTTAGCTTAAAAGTTTGAATGAGGACTTGTTCCCGATAAAAAATCTAGAAACGTTTGTTCTACGACTTTTCGAAAAATCGCTAGTTTAGCGGGAAATCGCTAAAAACCGCTAAAATTGTTCTATCAGGCATGCCACAAAAAACACTAGTGAAAGTGATTTCAGAAAAAAGCAATTCCACTTCGAAAATTTCTCCGTGCCACAGAAATTCGTGTGATTTAGGTTTTTAAGCATGTTCATCAACCTTTTCGTACTAGGCTGCTAAGGGTTGGCCCCTTCTCAGATTAAATTTCCCAAGGGTTTGTTTAGCAATTTTTGTAAGTTTATTATTGCTGAAAAGTAGGTTTTTATTTTATTTCTTCTTTAATTAATATTATTTAATTTATTTATTTAATAATTGATATTGTATAGCCTAAAAAAATTTAAAAGTTATTGGCGCGACAAACAATGAAAGTTACTTGACGACTCTAAATTCTAAAATTCGGACAAAAAATGTGACATTATTCTCATGGCATCGGACGCCAGTGAATTGAGCGATGATTTCGTTTCACCAAAAATTGTGCAGGTGATTGAGACTGTGGCACGGAGAAATGAAATTGACGTGAAACTCAAGTGAAAGAGATTTATGTGGCATGCCTGTATATGTCGTTGGAAAGGTGTTTTGAAGGGCTTTTAGGCATATCTTCAAAGTTTTTTTTTAATAATAAGGTAAACAGCTACAGGTGAAATAAGGTGTTTTTTTCCACATTTTGGCGATTTAAGAAAAATCTACACACAAATCACTTTTAAATAAACTACATGTTGTAGAGAATTCAATTACGCGTTTTTTGACATATAACACATATCTGTCAAAATTCGTTTGGGCAAGATATTACCTATTAACTGAATATACCTTACACCTTTACACTACTGCATGTTCATATGCAGTATGTACACTGCTTGCAGTGCATGTGGAAAGATACTGCTTGCAAGTGGTGAATTCTTTTTGCGGCAGATGATACATTTTGTAATTCCAATTACAGCAAAATCTAAATATATTTTTTAATATATATAACATATTATTTTTCTGGAGTACATAGGTAAAAAGCTACAGGTGGAAAAATATTTCTTTGGCGATTTAAGAAAAATCTATGTTTTAAATCACTTTAAAATATGTGATATATAGGCAATTTAATTGCGCGTTTTTTGACATATAACACATATCTGTCAAAATTCGTTTGGGCAAGATATTACCTATTAACTGAATATACCTTTTACCTTTACACTTCTGCATGTACATATGCAGTATGTACACTACTTGCAGCACAATGCGGAATTAAACTGCTTGCAAGTGGTCAATTCTTTTTGCGGCAGATAAATCATTTTATAATCAAAAATATGGAAACGTTTGTTCTACGACTTTTTTGAAAAATCGCTAGTTTAGCGGGAAATTACTAAAAACCGCTAAAATTGAAAGTGGTCAATTCTTTTTACGGCAAATAAATCATTTTGTAATCAAAAATATAAATATATATATACCGCAAAAATTGGAACCCCCATAGCATCCAAACGATAAAAGCTACAGATGTGATATATATATCGTTAAAAAGCTATTTTAAAGGGCTCTTAGGAATACCTTTAGTGTTTTTTTTTAAGTAAAAAGGTAAACAGCTACAGGTGAAAAAGTTATTTTTCCCACATTTAGGCGATTTTTGTGAAAACGCCAGTAATGATTTTTTCTAATTTTCAATATATTGTAGTTTGTAAAATTTCGATGTGTTTGGAAGATATTACCTGTTAACAGAATATATACGTTTTGCTTAGAATTGGAATAGGACAGCAGCAACAACGTGTCGTAGCAGCCAGAGCTTGAGAGTTCTTTGTTCTTTTGTGTCGGAAATTTTTAAATTTTACACATGAATTATTAAAAAAAATTTTTTGTCACTTTTGCTGTCTTTGGTAATAAAAGAAATTATGTTATCTATTACCGAACATTACAACAATGTTTAAGTAATGGATTACAGTTGAGGAAAATTCACAGGGGACTACGTATAAAACGATTGCAACAAATTCATTCGAGAAAGATTTCTTCAAAATATTGAATAATGCAGTCTATGATAAACCATGGAAATGTAGAGAAAAGGGTGGATGTAAGATTAGTCACTAAGTGGGATCCACCATAAACGTTTACGACAGGTCGCAAAAGACTCTGTGCTAGAGCATTAATTGCTAAAAGCAACTTTCACAGCTCAACAAAAATAAATAATCATTTTTATGCAATACAAATTAAAAAATTAAGAAATCTTTTAAATAAACCCATGTATTTAGGTTTCAGTGTTCTAGATTTATTAAAGTGGAAAATGTATGATTTTCATCACTGCGGACGGCAGTCCGCGCGACTAGCATATATACACAGGAAGAATGGAAAATTTGCTATGTCTGTCCGATCAGGTCGAGTTATATACCGATCGCAAGGTATCAATTTAACTTACAAATGTGCATACTAAGACTTTTTGAAACTTTCCTGGTTCGTGAGATAAACAGGTGTTAGTGGGAGGGGCAAAATTTAAATGATTGGAGAAAATGGGGCCGTTGGAGCCTTTTTAATTTTTTTTTATAATTTTTTATCAAAAATTTTTTCAAAAATACGCGTCGAATGACACCTTGATCATCAAAATCCGTTCACTGGTTCAGAAGATTATTAATTTTGATATTTTTGGTGCCCTTCTCAAAACGAGATGAAAACTCAGTCTGTTTGTTTGTTTGTTTGTCTGTTTGTTAGGATCAAATCGTTGATTTAGCTTAAATGTTTGAATGAGGACTTGTTCCCGCTCAAAAATATAGAAACGTTTGTTCTACGACTTTTTCGAAAAATAGCTAGTTTAGCGGGAAATCGCTAAAAACCGCTAAAATTACAATCCATCCAAACAATAGAAGCTACAGATGTGATCTATATATCGATGAAAAGGTATTTTGAAGGGCTCTTAGGCATGCCTTCAAAGTTTTTTTTTAAAGTAAAAAGGTAAACAGCTACAGGAGAAATAATTTTTTTTTTCCATTTAAGAAAAATCTACAAATGAAATCACTTTTAAATATATAGTATGTTGTAGACAATTCAATTCCGCATCTTTTGACATATAACACCTATCTCTCAAAATTCGTTTAGGCAAGAAATTACCTGTTAATTGAATATACCTTTTACCTTTACACTACTGCATGTACACTACTTGCACTGCTTGCAGTGCATGTGGAAAGATACTGCTTGCAAGTGGTGAATTCTTTTTGCGGCAGATGAAACATTTTGTAATTCCAATTACAGCAAGATAGAAATATATTTATAAATATATATAATATCGCAACGTCTCTGATTGTATGTGTTTTTAATTCTCTTAATTATATAATTATTGAATTGTTTAAAAAAATATTGCAATTGTCAAAATTTCCGATGTCTTATTAAAAAATTTCTGATATCTTATAAAAAAAACCTCTTTACGAGGTAAAAGTCTAGTGACGAAAACATTTTCATGCCCCAAAATTTCTGATATCCAATTTTGTGACGAAAAATATTAAATTTTACACCAGAATTATTAAAAAAAAAATTTTGTCAATGGGCACATTGCGCTAAATTTTTCATACCTAATAAATAGTACTTTTTTGCGCAGTGCCAGTGACAAAAATTTTATTTTTTAATAATTCATGTGTAAAATTAATTTAAATCTCATTTCGGGTCGGACCGGGCCGGGCTCGGGCCTAACTTCAAAGCCCGAAAGGCCGGAACACGCCAAAATTTATTGAATTTTTTTGCTTCCCAAATTCGGTCACACTACAAAAAAATTCCGTTATTTCTGTGAATTTTTGATTCAATTCCTGAACAAGTTCAGACGTTCATTTCGCTTATGAACACTCAATCAACTGAGCGAAATGAACAAAAATGTTCACAAATTACCTAATATTCGTTCAATTGGTACGGCTCATTTGAATTTTTTAAAAATTTGAGCAACGAAAGTTTTTATAAATGAATATATCAAAAATTTGTATTCAAGACGCCATACGGCTCAAAGATGATAAAATTGAACTATATAAAAACGATAATACCAAAAGTGAGGTGTGGAAGAGATTTGAATGTATTAAATTTGACAATAACAAGGTGGATTTTGTTTGTTGCATTCATTGCAAAAATGTGTTTGCGTACACCGCCAAAAATGGGACCGCCACATTAAGTCGCCATAAATGTTTAGCTTCAGCGCCCATTGGCAATAAGCAAAAAAAATTGGATGAATATGTAATTAGTAAAAAAATTCTAAATAATAATGGTGATAAGAGTTTCATTGAGAGTAAAAAATATTCCACATTAGCCTATTTCCAACATATATTTATAGAAGGAGAGCTTTTATCAAATATAAGATTTTTAGAGGCTGAATCTTTTACCTGGGGAAGACAGGTAGGTGAGTTGGAAAACAATTTTACCCAATCTATAAAAGAGAACACCATGCTCAAGTCATTAAAAACTAAAATTGAAAATGTTGAAAAAACTTTATTTTATGCAACCCTTGAACTTGAGATGTTTTATAATTAAGAATGTCAACAATGAAATAGCAAGATTTTTTAAATTAGTTTTATTGAACAAAATGTATTTAGTATTAATATAAAATGATTTTAAAAGTTGTATATAAGTCATATATAAAAATGTAAAGAATAGTTTGTTAATTTTATACAAATCGTTTATAAAAAGGTTATAAGTTGAATATATAATGTTTATAAAAGTTGTTAAAATTTTAATATAAAATGTGTTGAAATATCACTCTGTTCAAAGATGCAAAAGCTGCTTTGGTTGAAATAAAGAATTTGGTAATCTAGCATTTTATAATCTAGATAGCACTGAGACTACAGTCTCCATCCTTCTAAGTAATAACTATTTGATTTTCAGTTATTCGATTACTGTCTAGAATTGAATAAACAACGATTTAATATTTCTCACTAATTAACAAAAGAAACTTAAGCTTGTTTCATTTATTTATTTTAGGAGCTGAATACTTCTTTTAAACTGTTATTTTTAATAGGTTATGGGACCGGATCATTTCTAAAATAATAATTGAAATAAGTAAAATTTTGATTAAGTGAAATTTTTTTTTGAATGATCATTTTAATTTGATTTAAATTAAAAATCAAGAATGGATCGTGGCAAACGTAATATTAAACCTTTTGATGGAGAGAAGTACACTATCACTGCGGACGGCAGTCCGCGCTAGTGACGAAAGCAGCACGACTAGCATATATACACAGGAAGAATGGAAAATTTGCTATGACTGTCAGATCAGGTCGAGTTATATACCGATCGAAAGGTTTCAATTAAACTTACAAATCTGCATACTAAGACTTTTGAAAACTCACCTGGTTCGTGAGACAAACAGGCGTAAGTGGGAGGGGCAAGATTTAAATGATTGGAGCAAATGGGGCCGTTGGAGCCTTTTTATTTTTTATTTTAATTTTTACTATTCTAATTAAAAATACGCGTCGAATGACACCTCGATCATCGAAATCCAAGCATTGGTTCAACAGAAAATTAATTTTGAAATTTTTAGTCGCCTTCGAAACGTTTGTTCTACAACTTTTTCGCTAACGATTTTTTTTTAATTTTGAATATGTTTGAGCTTTTAATATTTCGCGTTTTTTGATACATCATGCATACATTTTTGTTGATTGGTTTGGAAGATATAACCTATTAACTGAATATATACGTTTTACTTTGCATTAAAATAGAACAGCAGCGTTAATTACATTTGACTAACAGTCCAGTAACAATGAAATCTAAATTAGACAGTTGTTCTTAAAGATCGCCAGTGGCGCAAAGTGTAGAGCGCCCGATTTTTGCATGGATTCTCAGCTCGGGTTCCAGGTTCGAATTCAGGCACGGACGATGAAACTTTTTTTTTTTTTAATTTTAAATGCAATTAATTTGTTAGTATATGATCCACTAATGTTTTTTTTTATTGTTTTTTAATTTAAAAAAGGTGTTGGCAGAAATCTTAGCTGCAAAATAAAGAATCGCTGTAATCGATTTGTCTGTGTGCATATTGAAAACCTTCTAGCAAAGCGTATGTAAATAAAATATTTATGTGAAGCGATAATAACCCGTGCTGCCAGACAGTTCAGTTTTGTCTTACAACATTGTGGGCTTTAATTTATTCATTTGAATTAAACTATAAAGGAAACCAGTGTTGCCAGACAGTTTGTTTTTGCTTGTACAAACAATAAACACCGATTGACAAAGTTACACTGTCAAAAAATATATCAATTGTCAAAACTTCCAATGTCTTATTAAAACACTTCTGATATCTTATAAAAAAACCTCTTTACGAGGTAAAAGTCTAGTGACGAAAATATTTTCATGCCCCAAAATTTCTAATATCCAATTTTGTGACGAAAAATATTAAATTTTAGATATGAATTATTAAACAAAAATGTTTGTCACTGGCACTGCGCTAAAAAATACTATTTATTAGGTATGAAAAATTAAGCGCAGTGACAAAAATTTTTGTTTAATAATTCACATGTAAAATTTAATCTTATAAAAAAAACCTCTTTACGAGGTAAAAGTCTAGTGACGAAATCATTTTCATGCACCAAAATTTCTGATATCCAATTTTGTGACGAATAATATTAAGGTTTACTTATAAATTACAAAAAAAAATATTGTCACTCGGCACATTGCGCTAATTTCTTCATACCTTATAAATATTTATTTTTTGCGCAGTGCCGAGTGACAATATTTTTTTTTAGTAATTTATAAGTAAACCTTAATATTATTCGTCACAAAATTGGATATCAGAAATTTTGGTGCATGAAAATGATTTCGTCACTAGACTTTTACCTCGTAAAGAGGTTTTTTTTATAAGATATCAGAAATTTTGGAGTAATATATCAGAAATTTTGAAAATTGCAATATTTGTTGACGGTACAACTTTGTCAAAAGGTGTTTATTGTTTGTACAAGCAAAAACAAACTGTCTGGCAACACTAGTTCCTTTTACAAACATACATGCAAAATTAGAAAAAATCATTACTAGCGTTTTCTCAAAATCGCCAAAATGTAGGAAAAAATACCTTATTTCACCTGTAGCTGTTTACCTTTTTACTTAAAAAAAAAGTTCAAAGTATGCCTAAGAGCCCTTTGAAATATCTTTTCAACGATATTTAGATCACATCTGTAGCTTTTATCGCTTGGATGCTATGGGGGTTTCAATTTTAGCGTTTTTTAGCGATTTCCCGCTAAACTAGCGATTTTTCGAAAAAGTCGTAAAACAAACGTTTCTATATTTTGATTATAAAATGATTTATTTGCCGCTAAAAGAATTCACCACTTGCAAGCAGTTTATTTCCGCATTACGCTGCAAGCAGTGTACATACTGCATATGTACAAGCAGTAGTGTAAAGGTAAAAGGTATATTCAGTTAATATGTAATATCTTGCCCAAACGAATTTTGAAAGATATGTGTTATATGTCAAAAGACGCGGAATAAAATTGCCTATAACATATAACATATTTTTAAGTGATTTGATGTGTAGATTTTTCTTAAATCGCTAAAATGTGGGAAAAAATACCTTATTTCACCTGTAGCTGTTTACCTTTTTACTTTAAAAAAAAACTTTGAAGGTATGCCTAAGAGCCCTTCAAAATACCTTTTCATCGATATATAGATCATATCTGTAGCTTCTATCGTTTGGATGCTATAGGGGTTTCAATTTTAGCGGTTTTTAGCGATTTCCCGCTAAACTAGCGATTTTTCGAAAAAGTCGTAGAACAAACGTTTCTATATTTTTGGGCGGGAACAAGTCCTCATTCAAACTTTAAAGCTAAATTAACGATTTGATCCAAACAAACAAACAAACAGACAAACAGACAAACAGACAAACAGACAAACTGACTTTTCATCTCATTTTCGGAAGGCCACTAAAAATTTCAAAATTAATTATCTTTTCAACCAGTGGTCGGATTTTGAGGATCGAGGTATCATTCGACGCGTATTTTTGATTAGAATAGTAAAAAAAATAGTGAAAAAATTCAGAAAGGCTCCAACGGCCCCATTTGCTCCAATCATTTAAATTTTGCCCCTCTTACTTACACCTGTTTATCTCACGAACCAGGTGAGTTTTCAAAAGTCTTAGTATGCACATTTGTAAGTTTTATTGATACCTTTCGATCGGTATATAACTCGACCTGATCGGACAGTCATAGCAAATTTTCCATTCTTCCTGTGTATATATGCTAGTCGCCTTCGCACCCTTCGTGCTGCTTTCATCACTAGCGCGGACTGCCGTCCGCAGTGATATTTTTCGTCACAAAATTGGATATCAGAAATTTTGGGGCATGAAAATGTTTTCGTCACTAGACTTTTACCTCGTAAAGAGGTTTTTTTATAAGATATCAGAAGTTTTTTAATAAGACATTGGAAATTTTGACAATTGATATATTTTTTGACAGTGTAACTTTGTCAATCGGTGTTTATTGTTTGTACAAGCAAAAACAAACTGTCTGGCAACACTGGTTTCCTTTATAGTTTAATTCATATGAATAAATTAAAGCCCACATTGTTGTAAGACAAAACTGAACTGTCTGGCAGCACTGGTTATTATCGCTTCACATAAATATTTTATTTACATACGCTTCTGGCATTGTTACTTTGCTAGAAGTTTTTCAATATGCACACAGACATATCGACTACAGCGATTCTTTATTTTGCAGCTAAGATTTCTGCCAACACCGTTTTTAAATTGAAAAACAATAAAAAAAACATTAGTGGATCATATACTAACAAATTAATTGCATTTAAAATTAAAAAAATAAAAAGTTTCATCGTCCGTGCCTGAATTCGAACCTGGAACCCGAGCTGAGAATCCATGCAAAAATCGGGCGCTCTACACTTTGCGCCACTGGCGATCTTTTTGAGAACAACTGTCTAATTTAGATTTCATTGTTACTGGACTGTTAGTCAAATGTAATTGCCGCTGCTGTTCTATTTTAATTTAAAGCAAAACGTATATATTCAGTTAATAGGTTATATCTTCCAAACCAATCAATAAAAATTTATGCATGATAATCATCTACTAACAAATTAATTGCATTTAAAAATTTAAAAAAAAAAAGTTTTGTCCGTGCCAGAATTTGAACCCGAAACCCGAGCTGAAAATTCATGCAAAAATCGGACGCTCTACACTTTGCGCCACTTGCGATCTTTAGAAACGATCGTTTAATTGTAGATTTCATTGTTACTGGACTGTTAGTCAAATGTAATTAACGCTGCTGTTCTATTTTAATTCAAAGTAAAACGTATATATTCAGTTAATAGGTTATATCTTCCAAACCAATCAACAAAAATTTATGCATGATAATCATCTACTAACAAATTAATTGCATTTAAAAATTTAAAAAAAAAAGTTTTGTCCGTGCCAGAATTTGAACCTGAAACCCGAGCAGAAAATTCATGCAAAAATCGGACACTCTACACTTTGCGCCACTGCCGATCTTTAGAAACGATCGTTTAATTGTAGATTTCATTGTTACTGGACTGTTAGTCAAATGTAATTAACGCTGCTGTTCTATTTTAATGCAAAGTAAAACGTATATATTCAGTTAATAGGTTATATCTTCCAAACCAATCAACAAAAATGTATGCATGATGTATCAAAAAACGCGAAATATTAAAAGCTCAAACATATTCAAAATTAAAAAAAAATCATTAGCGGCGTTTTCTCGAAAGCCGCCAAAATGTGGAAAAAATTACCTTACCTGTAGCTTTTTACCTGTGTACTTAAGAAAAACAACACAACATAGATCACATAATTTCATAGTGCAATAAGACGGCGTTTTGCGAAATTACACCTGTAAGAGGGTCAAAATCAAGGTCAAAGGTCACGGAATTGCTTAGTATGAAAAACTTTTTTGTTTCTTAAGATATCTCAACCAAACTCACAGATTAAATGTTTGGTACTGTCTCTTACATTCTGACCAAATTTGGTCAAAGTGGAATGACTATATCTTATAGCTGTCATAGAAACAATCCGATGAAAAACACCTTTAGTATGAAAACTTTTTTGTTTCTTAAGCTATCTCAACAAAACTCGAAGATTGTTTGTTTGATACTGTCTCTAACATACTGACAAAATTTGGTCAAAGTCGGATGACTACATCATATAGCTGCCATAGGAACAATCGGATGCAATCGGAGATATCCCAACAAAACTCTCAGATTAACTCTTCTTGCCAAATTTGGACTAATTCGCTTAATTTAGCTTTTTCCCGCCAAATTTAGCTTTTTCCCGCCAAATCACCAAATCCGACTTTATAGCCAAAGTTCAATTGCAAGGAAAAAAATTAAGGCAGCGGACAGCGGAAGCTCAATATTTCCGTTTTTTTTTTTTAGAAAAATGTTATATTATATAAATTTGTTAAAACGGGCAACTAAATACAATGTTGCCAGCGAAGCGAGCTGCGGGTTTGCGAGCGAAGCGAGCATGGGGCGGATATTATGAAAATTTGTTAAACCGGACAACTAAAGACAATGTTGCGAGCGAAGCGAGCTGGGAATTGGCGAGCGAAGCGTGCCGGAAGCGGAGCCCCCCTAGTTTATTATAAAACTTAGCTTTTCCTCTTCTATTGTTTATATTTCCTCTTCATCAAATTCAATCATTTGTGGCTTGTATCGATTTCCGCGTCTCGTAGTTTTATCTCATGGTCCAATAATCTGTTGTTTTCATTTAAGGTTTCAATTGCTGTGACAACTCCATCAAAGTAGATGGCAGTGTTAGCAGTAAATGTGAAACCTTGTCCATCTCTTTAAGTTTTGCTCCAGCTCCAATTAAGATATCAATAAGCTCGTTGAAGATATTAAAATGTCTTAGTAAGCTAGTTTCATTTTCGAACTTTAGAGACAGTAACTTCTTACGAATCGCAAGTTGCGAGGCCAAACTTTTCCGTTCATAAATTGCGTCCAGGCTTTGAAATATCTCTTTTGCTGAATTATTGTCGTCATCAAAATTAAGGAAGGAGTCACTTAGTTAATCAATTATGATGTTCTTAGCCGTGTTGTTCGCCTTTGTCCGCTCTTCGTTATTTAATTGATCCACATTCATTGGTTCTTCCCCGTCAGCGACAACTGGTATCCATTCGTCATCCACAACTTTAATCAAGTCATTTTCGGATAAAAGTGCACGTACGCCAAATTTACAGACAGCGTATCCGGGCCCATAACCTATTAAAAATAACAGTTCAAAAGAAGTATTCAGCTCCTAAAATAAATAAATGAAACAAGCTTAAGATTCTTTTGTTAGTTAGTGAGAAATATAAAATCGTTGTTTATTCAACTCTAGACAGTAATCAAATAACTGAAAATCAAATAGTTATTACTCAAGGTGAATTTATATATGGTGATGTATTCGCTCTCTCTCGGGGCAAAGCTGTCAAAAAGAGTCTGACGTGAGAGAGACGACAGAGATAGATATATAGAAAATTTGTTTTGTTTTGTTTTCTATACTCTTCGCTCATTTTCGTTTTGTGCGATGTGCAATATATAAAACAAGTGGGAAAGGCTATAGTCGAGCTCCCGACTATAGGATACCCGTTACTTACCTAAATAAATTAAACTTTTGTTTTTATTGCATGCTTTTAGGCACTTTTATTGCTTAAAAGCTTTAATCAGCCAGTACCACCTTTATCCTTGTCCGATCTTGTTGGGATTTAGCAGGATGATAGGTAATAATTATAGCTAACGTTCACCGTTTAAAAAAACCTAATATTTTGAAAACTTCGCGATTTACGGAGGCGGAAAGGGGCGTGGCTAAATTTTGAAACAAACTTGACCTGCGTGGGGTTTATAGAAATCTGTGTGCAAAATTCGGTTGCTCTAGCTCTTATAGTCTCTGAGATCTAGGCGCTCACACAGACGGACAGACGGACAGACGGACGGACGGACAGACGGACAGACGGACGGACGGACAGACGGACATGGCTATATCGACCCGGCTGTTGATGCTGATCAAGAATATATATACTTTATAGGGTCGGAGATGCTTCCTTCTCCCTGTTACATACATTGCAACGAATACAATATCCCCTTTTACTTATTTTTAATAAGTAACGGGTATAATGAAAATAAAATGCAATGACATGCTTGTCTTGTTGTTCCTGTAATGACCCGTAGGTAACCAATTAATTAATTGTGATTATGGAGATCTGTTAAGCTCCTGTTAGCCGTCAGCATCGACACTGTTATCCCTGTTGCTCTCTTTGTGGAAGCTGCTCACCGGTGCATGCTCCCACAGTTCCTGTTGCATTTATTTGTCTCCTTTTCATATCTCTGGAAACACAAACCAAACGACTTGCGTTCGAGCGGCATATGTATTTTTCACACACGGGGCATTTTTCAGAGAATTTAATACAACCGGTCACTACGATGTTTGCTTTCATAATGACGTTTGTGCCCCGAAAAAGAGAGCACGTCAAACGAATACATCACCATATATAAATCCACCTTGTTATTACTTAGAAGGATGGAGACTGTAGTCTCAGTGCTATCTAGATTATAAAAAGCTAGATTACCAAATTCTTTATTTCAATCAAAGCAGCTTTTGCATCTTTGAACAGAGTGATATTTCAACACATTTTATATTAAACTTATAACAACTTTTATAAACATTATATATTCAACCTATAACCATTTTATAAACAATTTGTATGAAATTAACAAACTATTGTTAACATTTTTATATATGACTTATATACAACTTTTAAAATCATTTTTAAAAATAAATACATTTTGTTCAATAAAACTAATTTAAAAAATCTTGTTATTTCAATAATGACATTCTTTATTATAGAACATCTCAAGTTCAAGTGTTGCATAAAATAAAGTTTTTTCAACATTTTCAATTTTAGTTTTTAATGACTTAAGCAAGGTGTTCTCTTTTATAGATTGGGTAAAATTGTTTTCCAACTCACCTACCTGTCTTCCCCAGGTAAAAGATTCAGCGTCTAAGAATCTTATATTTGATAAAAGCTCTCCTTCTATAAATTTATGATGGAAATAGGCTAATGTGGAATATTTATTACTCTTAATGAAACGCTTATCACCATTATTATTTAGAATTTTTTTTACTAATTTGATAAGTATTTATTGTATGACCTATGAATCTAAACAATGCCAGTTTTCCATATTCTGATTCACCAGTCGTTAAACATTTTTTATAATTTCCAAGGTCTATCTTTTCTCAAGCGGTCCTTTTGACACCTTTAATTTTTATAAACGTTTTCTAAACTCTATTAATTTTATAGCAATACATTTTTGGTCGAAGTCCAACAAACTCCGACATGGGTTTGCAATTAAGCTCATCCTTAAAGAAACCCAATTTCTTATTATTAACTTTTTGAAATTATACATAATAACAGCTTCATCAGAATAATCAGATGTATCAAATCTTTGTTCAACATCAGCTTGAATTAGAGATGGGCACGGGCCTCATTTTTTAGGCCCGGCCCGACACGAGCCCGAAATTCCTAATGGAAAAAAGGCCCAAGCCCGCCCGGAATTTTTGCTGTGAGGCCCGAACACGCCCGAACACGCCCAAACCCGCCCGACCCGGCCCGAAAAATTAAAAAAAAAAAAGCAACAAATTTTAGTTTATTTCAATTTTTTATTTAAAAATAAAATTGTATTTAAATTTTAGCTTAACAATCTAGTTCTCTTTTAGTTCATTTCAAATTAAAAATAAAATGTTATCCAAGTTTGAGCTTAACAGTCTAGTTCTCTTTTAGTTTATTTCAAATTTTTATTTAAAAATAATATTTTATCCAAATTTGAGCTTAACAGTTAGGGTATTCACTTGACTGTGGCAGCATGGCAGATGGCACATGTACAATACTTGAATAGTGAACAGCCCTTTTCGGTCCAGTTCTGCCCAGTCAACTGTTTTTTGTATACATTGAGGTTACTGTCATTTTTATTATTTCTGTTATTAAACCTGATTGTGCTACTTGATGTGAGCAATATGCCTTGGTCGTTTGTGACCACAAACTGCGCATAGGAGATGCCATAATGCGAAGTCCTGGAAGCTACCATTATTCCAAAGTTTTAAAAACTGCTCAATTGGTAAGCGCACTGAGCGTTATTTTTCTGGAGAGGAGTGGATCGTAGGGAACTCCGCCTACAACTTTTTTTGTTACGCCGTTTGTAACTCCCGGATAATGGATAAAAAGACACGAAAAGCCAGCATTTGTTCTGCATTTGGGTACTTGGTTGCTGCAATCTTCACAATATTCTAATTGAAGATAATGGCGGAGAAGAAGACATTGATGAAGCATTGGAAAATATCTGTGATGGTCACACCGAGGTAGAACCCAGGACACTCTGTTTGGCGTCAAGAGAAAATTCTTGTATAATTTAAAGTTTAAATAAACTTCCATATGTCGTTCCTTAATCTCAATCTCAACTTGCTTTCTTCTATTTCTTGTTTTCCCTCTTCCAACCTAAATTTGCGCTCATCTGTCTAATTTCTCCACGAAAATTGAACCTTTCGTCACTAGCGCGGACTGCCGTCCACACTGATAAATCTGTAGGTTTGTTGCGTCACTAAACACCTGTTGTCAAAACGTTCGCACTAAAAAATGCCGAAAATACAAAATTTCGATTGAAATTATCGACTTTTTATCGGGTTTTTTGTCATCTTTACATAGGCATATATGCCAGACTTTTCGTAGTCAAGGGTCTGGGTCTGACATCATGGCATGAAATTTTTCAGTACAAATTTAGGGTATTCACTTGACTGTGGCAGCATGGCAGATGGCACATGTACAATACTTGAATAGTGAACAGCCCTTTTCGGTCCAGTTCTGCCCAGTCAACTGTTTTTTGTATACATTGAGGTTACTGTCATTTTTATTATTTCTGTTATTAAACCTGATTGTGCTACTTGATTTGAGCAATATGCCTTGGTCGTTTGTGACCAGAAACTGCGCATAGGAGATGCCATAATGCGAAGTCCTGGAAGCTACCATTATTCCAAAGTTTTAAAAACTGCTCAATTGGTAAGCGCACTGAGCGTTATTTTTCTGGAGAGGAGTGGATCGTAGGGAACTCCGCCTACAACTTTTTTTGCTACGCCGTTTCACGCCGTTTAATGGCAGAGAAGAAGACATTGATGAAGCATTGGAAAACATCTGTGATGGTCACACCGAGGTAGAACCCAGTGCACTTTGTTTGGCGTCAAGAGAAAATTCTTGTATAATTTAAAGTTTAAATAAAACTCTATATGTCGTTCCTCAATCACAATCTCAACTTGCGTTCTTCTATTTCTTTTTTCCCTCTTCAAACCTAAATTTGCGCTCATCTGTCTAATTTCTCCACGAAAATTGAACCTTTCGTCACTAGCGCGGACTGCCGTCCACAGTGATAAATCTGTAGGTTTGTTGCGTCCCTAAACACCTGTTGTCAAAACGTTCGCACTAAAAAATGCCGAAAATACTAAATTTCGATTGAAATTATCGACTTTTTATCGGGTTTTTTGTCATCTCTACATGGGCATATATGTCTGACATCAAGGCATGAAATTTTTCAGTACAAATTGTTGTTGTGACGTTTGGGACATGTGCCAGGCTGCCACAGTAAAGTGAATGCCCTAAATATTAAATATATAAATGTATAAATATATGAAGAAAGGGGAAAAAAAATGTTAATTTTCTTTTGTTAACTAAATACCCATACTCATAATATGTCAATATTGAGGGTATATATAAATAGGTATATAGCTAAAAGCTAAAATAACTAAGGCCCCATACTCATAAATATTTCAGTATCTCAATACTCAACATGTAAATATATACAGGCATGCCACATAAATCTGTTTCACTTGAGTTTCACGTCAATTTCATTTGGTGAAACGAAATCATTGCTCAATTCACTGGCATCCGATGCCATGAGAAAAATGTCACTTTTTTTTGTCCGAATTTCAAAATTAAGAGTTGTCAAGTAACTTTTATTGTTTGTCGCGCCAATAACTTTTAAATTTTTTTAGGCTATACAATATCAATTATTAAATAAATAAATTAAATAATATTAATTAAAGAAGAAATAAAATAAAAACCTACTTTTCAGAAATAATAAACTCACGAAAATTGCTAAACAAACCCTTGGGAAATTAATCTGAGAAGGGGCTAACCCTTAGCAGCCTAGTACGAAAAGGTTGATGAACATGCTTAAAAACCTAAATCACACGAATTTCTGTGGCACGGAGAAATTTTCGAAGTGGAATTGCTTTTTTCTGAAATCACTTTCACTAGTGTTTTTTGTGGCATGCCTGATATATATATATAAGCACTAAACATCTAAATAACAACAAATTTCCCAATATCTAACATATAAACATATATATAATTAAATATTTAATAGCTGACTTAATCTATCATTAAAAATATAACCATAAATATATCAATATTTAACAAATAAATACATAAACATTTAAACAACTGTAACCAATTTACACATCAATATCATTCCCCAAATCACAAACGTGTCAATATTTAACAATCCAATAAATATAAATAATTAAACAGTTGAATAACTTAAATACTCAAACTCATAAATGTTTCATATAATTCTTCAATAATCAAATATATAAACAAATAAACAATATAAACAATTAAATATATCAATATTTTACAACTAACATATAAATATTTAAAAACTTAGCACTTAAAAGACTACATACCCAAACTCATTAATATACTAATATTTAACATATGAATTTGTTCATACATAAATATTTTAAACATTTAAACAAATCAAATCAAATCCGACCCCGGGCCGGACTAAGAGTGTTACTCGTACCGTGCTGAGAGTCAGCCTGGCTAGGGGCCCGGGTCAAAAACTAGCTCAGTCGCTAACGGTGGGCTCAGGCAAGTGGCGACCGCCTGTTCTAACCAGCCTTATCCGGGCATGCGGACCTCTGCTCGGATGGACACTATATTTGTCGCGCTACTCGTGGGACCATATATGGATGAAAGAAAAAAGAAAAACTTTAAACCCTCGCAGGATCTCCCTGCGGAAAGTGTTGCTAGACACTTTGAGGACCGCCACCTCGATAGGGAGCGGCCCTCCAACGTGGCAGACCAGCCTCCACGTAACCAGACTCCGGGTACCAATAGGAGAGTGCCACAGGCACAGAAAAGGCAGACAAGTCTGCAGACATCGCGGCATCTAACGCAAAGGAGCACGGTGGGACCATCACTACCGATGCGTCCCGCGTTGACCGCTGACAGGCGGCGGGAACAACAACGCCCACCGTCAAAGATGAAGAATCCTCTGCCAGGTCGTGGAGAACCAGGAAGATTGGATGATCCCCACAGGCGCGAACTCTGTGGATCAAGATGCAAGTGGTACATCCGCTATCTCCAGCAGGGGATGTCACAGGAGGCTGCACTGGCTAAGGCGAAAGAGCCAAGACCTGTTGCAGTCCAAGACAGGGCACCGGCTCACAAAAGGTCGAGCAGCACGCTGACACCGCCAACCGACACTCCAAAAAGGGTGCGCGCGGCGGGACCAGCTGCCACGCAAAAACCGGAAGGGGCCACACCTGTCAAAGCAGCGCACAAGAACGTCTCAGTAGCGGGACAGCAGGAAACTCTCGATGAGCGCCCTAGCACATCCGCAGCAGCAGCAGAAGCCAGGATGTCTACCTCCTCAGCGCCCACTGCACCTCGCGCGACCTACGCATCTGTCGCGAGAAAGGTCAAGGTGGCCGTGTTACCTGTGGACTATCCCCAGGTAAGCCTCAGTCAGGGGGACTTGTCCGCGCTGGAGTAGGCCCTCCTGGATGAAGTCATACTGACAGGATGGGACACTGCCGTTTCTTTCACTGGCATTCATTTCCGGGTGGGCCACCTGGTTATTGACTGTACAGATGAAAAATCGGCAGACTGGCTGATGACTGTAGCATCGAAACTACAGTCATGGAAGGGTATACCCCTTGAAAGTAGAATGGGGGATGACATTCCGTCACCCCATAATATCACCATCTACTGCCCGAGAAGTGCGAATCGGGAAACAATCGACTTGTTGGCTTTGCTGAGCAACCAAAACAAGATCGACACCGACGCATGGAGGATCATCTTAAGGAGAGACGACGGAGGAGGAGCCGTTTTAATGCTTGGCATTGACGAGGCCTCCAAGAACGAAATCATATCGAGAGGCCACCAGCTCTTCTTCCGCTTCGGGACAATACCAGTAAGCGGACTGAAGAAAGGGGCAGAGAAGGCTGGCACGGGGGAAGCGCCCTCACCAGCAGCACAGGATAAAGCCGTGGTGGAGAATCCCCCTTCGGCCGAATCAGACCTATCTCCCGCAGTTGTCAGCGAGTCCAGGGTTCGTCAGGCGGATTCCCCCAATCCATTGGAGGATCTGGCCGAGGATGAAGACCTGGCGGACCTTACACTGGACCCCGCTATGGCTGCGGAGATAGAGGAGCAAATGGCCATGTCGTCCCAGGAAATCTCGGACGAACTGGAAGCAGCGGACGTCACCATGACGGCACGCGATGACGGGGAAGACTCCAGGCCCACCTCGTCATGCAGCATGGAGCCGTTACTATAGTGCGATGACACAAGTCATCGGCACTAAGCTAGCCCAGGTGAACATCCACCGTGCGAAGGCGGCCTCGGCCGTCCTAGCCCGGATGTTCACCAACCAACACCTTGGGCTAGCTCTGGTACAGGAGCCATGGTTTAACGATGGCATCAAAGGCCTGTACACAGCGGACTCCAAGGTAATCTGGGATCAAAGGGACCCAGTGCCAAGAACATGTATTATGGTAAGGAAGTGTATTAATTATACTATCCTTTCAGAATTCCTTAGCAGGGACTGCGTACCAATAGCAGTGCAGTTGGTCGGACATGCCCGCACCATTGTAGTGGCCTCAGCGTACCTCGCGGGCGATGGAGCCTGTCCGCCACCGGAAGTCGTCGGGCTAGTAGCACATTGCACCAAGGAGAAGCTCCCCCTCATCTTAGGGTGCGATGCCAACGCACACCACGAGATCTGGGGAAGCACAGACACAAACGCAAGAGGTGAGTACCTTCTTGACTTTATATTTAGACAAAATTTAGAAATTGGTAATGTCGGAACCACACCGACATTCGTAACAAGAATCAGGGAGGAAGTCCTGGACATCACCATGATTAGTAGGGCTCTTAGGCCACACCTAAGAAACTGGCATGTCTCTTCGGAGGAATCCATGTCTGATCATAGACCTATCCTATTTGAACTGCAAGTCAATATGGATAGCAGCATACCAGTGCGTAATCCCAGGAAAACAAACTGGGATAAGTACACTCAGAAAAAAAACAAGCACATCTGTGCACAAATCAAAACAAACTGTGCATGAAAGTAGCGCAAGCACGATTTTTCTTACTTCATGAACGCTTGGTCATGAAATTTCATGAACACTTGGGTGTTATTTTTTGAACGACTGGAAACAATTTAATCGCTTTATGGGCTTATTTTATGAACATTTTAGTTCGTTTCAGAAACATATAGGGGTCGTTTTGGGAACAAGTCCACAATATTATATGAACAGCATGTGCACAATCCAAGAACTTTTCAGTTTGTTTCAGACACATATCCACAACATTATACGAACAGTAGGTGCTCAGTTCTCGAACATTTGTTTACTACTTTAGGACAGTGTTGGTTACACATTTAGAACAAACCGTTCTCAATTTATACCCATATATTCCACTTTAGGACCCGATTGGTTTTTATATAGAATATTTTATTTATAATTTAAGCGTGTAACAGTAAATAAATGTTTTAGTATTTTATTAAATTGGCTACATATTTAATTTTCTTAATTTAACTTCTTAAATTCTTCTGTCCAGCTCATCAGCTGGTCGTCGAACTCGTTGTCGCTCACGAATGAACTGTTCCTTGTTCCGAACATCCTTGTGTTGTCTTCAAAGCTGCCGCCTTGGTCCGGTCTCTTCAGTATTTTTGAGATTAATGTAATATCCTTGCTTGGCAGTGGTAGAATTCAAGTCTCAAGGGTGTGGGGAAAATCCGATTGAACTGATAAATAAGGAGCACCACCAGGACTACAGTTCCACTCCGCTCCAGGACTCTGTATTTCGTTGTAACGGAGCTTGAAACTACTTTAGTGGTTTTGGATGTCGATACCCGTGCCCCTCTTCTTGTCAGTGACGATCATCCGATCTAGGCTAGCTCCCACCGAGTAAAAAAACATAAATTCATTTCTCAAGCAACAGGAGCTCAATGATTACAAAGAAAATTGAATTAACAAATAATTGCAGTAGAGCTTAAAATTATTATAATTACATGCTTCCAGAAAGTATGCACTGAATAATAAAGCTATTGGATTGACTGTCGCCAGATGGCGATTTCTGGGAGTGCTGTCAATTTCACTTGATTTAGTGGCGCCATCTAAGAGTTTTCGTCTCCTGTAAAATTCTTTTCCCCATAAAAATGTATTGTACTTTTCACTATTTTTTAAAATATACTCACAGTCGATAGAAATATCCCCTTTGACACACAGCAAAAGCAATGATATCCATTGCCTGCTTTTCTTTTAAAGAAAATGGGAAATGTTTGATTTTTCTCGTTAATTTTTTTCTGTGTGCACGATTTGATACCGACTCGTGCTTGTGTTAAGCACGAAAAAATGAGAACGATTCGGTCACATATCAAGAAAATTGTGCATGATTTTTTTCGTTCATTTTTCCGGTCCTTCACTGGATAGATTTAGTTGCAGGGTCGTTATGTATACATAACGACCCTACAACTAAATCTATCCCGTGAAGGGCCGGGAATACCCCGGTCGCAACTGGAACTGGAAAGAACAGTAGGCAACCTTAACAGTAGCATAATAAATGCCTTTGAAGAAAGCTGTCCTTTTGGAAGGAAGCGCAAAGAAACGGATGCCCCTTGGTGGAACGATAGCCTCGAGAGGCTACGACTCACCACCCGTCGCCTCTTCAACAGAGCGAAGAGAGACGGTTTATGGGCCTCTTACCGTGAAAGCCTTACCTCCTACAACAAGGAGATCAGAAAGGCCAAACGAAAGAACTATCGCGAATTCTGCGAAAGTATAGAAAGCACATCCGAAGGAGCCCGGTTTCATAGGGCACTTTCGAAGCGCACACCAGAGGCAAATCTAGCCTTGAAACGAAGGGATGGAACCTTCACTGGTAGTAGCATAGCGAAACTAGAGCTCTTGTTTGAGACACACTTCCCGGGAAGCACCCCGGTACAAGAAGATACAGTCGAAGCAAGAAGCATGTCTAGGCCAGTGTCTGCCGACTGGAAAACTGCCAAGTCGACAGTCACACCAGAACGATAACAGTGGGCAATTGGTACTTTCCAGCCCTATAAATCGCCAGGCCTTGACATGATATCACCATCCTTTCTACAGCAGGGGCAGGGCATACTCCTCCCCATTCTTAGAAGGATCATGATAAGTAGCCTTGCACTCGGATACATACCAAGTGCGTGGCGTAGAGCTAGGGTGGTCTTCATCCCCAAAGCAGGGAAGAAAGATATCACCAGCCCCAAGTCCTTCAGACCCATCAGCTTAACATCGTTTTTGTTGAAAACGCTGGAGAAGCTGGTGGACCACAAGATAAGAAGCACTCTTCTGGTGCAATCCCCGCTGCAAACAACGCAGCATGCATACAGAGTAGGCCGATCCACGGACACGGCACTGTATCAACTACACCGCACTTTAAGCACAGTAGTTGAAAATAAGGAGGTGGCCATATGCGCCTTCCTGGACATAGAAGGTGCCTTCGACAACACATCTCACGATGCTGTCAAGGCTGCCCTGACCAGGAGGGGCCTAGACCCAACCACAGGCAGATGGATTTCCTCACTGCTGGGGTCTAGACAAGCCACGGCAACAGTTCAAGATAACACTGTTACTGTCACAACCACAAAAGGTTGTCCTCAAGGGGGAGTTTTGTCTCCTTTACTTTGGAGTCTGCTAGTAGATGAACTACTCCAGAAACTTGCCGGCTATGGAATTCAATGTCAGGGCTACGCTGATGACATTGTCATCATAGCACGAGGCAAATTCGAAGAAACACTCTGTGACATTGTACAACTAGGTCTACGGATAACGAGCGACTGGTGTGGAGAGGTGGGCCTCAACCTCAACCCTGCCAAGACAGTCATCGTTCCCTTTACTAGAAGATACAAGCTGCAGAGAATGAGGCAAATAAGGCTATCAAACAGCATAATAGAAACAAGTAAGGAGGTTAAGTACCTAGGAGTCACTTTCGACAGTAAAATTAACTTCGGCCCCCATGTACAAAATGCGATAGCAAAGTGCACTCGAGCACTTTATGCCTGTCGCAGCATAGCCGGGAAATCATGGGGAACATCACCGAAGATTATTAGATGGCTATACCTAATGGTAGTCAGGCCAATGCTCACATATGGAGCAATAGCCTGGGGTGATAGAGCCCAACTCATCACCGTCAAGAAGCAGCTGTTAAGACTGCAACGAATGGCCTGCGTATGTATGACGGGGGCTATGAGCACCTGTCCGACGACGGCTATGGAAGTTTTAATGGAGCTCACGCCACTCCATGTATTCATTGAACTGCAACAAAGGGCGACTCTGCTAAGGATAGCACGAGAGGGGGTGGGAAGTATCCTTAGCCACAGAGACGCAGAATTGCTATCAGGTGATCTCCCCTTACTTTTACAGCCAAGGGACGAGATGACTGCCGAGCTCATGTTCGAGCAGAATTTCAAAGTGAACCTGAGCAGTAAGAAGGACTGGACAACACTTGATGAAGTCCATCCAATGGGTCAACACACCATAAAATGGTACACCGATGGATCTCTTACAGACCAAGGCACAGGACTTGGAGTTGTAGGCCCTCGGATATCTTACCATGAATCTCTAGGAACATATACCAGCATCTTCCAGGCTGAGGTATGTGCAATAGGGAGGTGTGCTGACCTTAATCTCAAGCGTAACTATCGGAATAGAGACATAGCCATTCTATCCGATAGTCAAGCAGCTCTCAATGCACTCAGCAAGGCGAAAATAACGTCTAAAGTAGTGCACGAGGTGCGAAAGAAGCTAAACCAACTGGGATCATATAATAGGCTAAGCCTAAGATGGATCCCAGGCCACAGGGATTTAGCAGGAAACGAGGCAGCTGACAGACTAGCCAGAATGGGTGCATGCAGGCCCCTAATAGGTCCTGAACCGTTTTGTGGAATTGGAAGATACACAATCCGGGAATACCTACGAAAAGAGGAGAGGCGACTCCAGCAGTCGCATTGGATGGAGACCACAGGTCTCAGACAAGCCAAACACCTCCTAGGTAGCTACAACTTAAAACGGTTTAAGCAAATAATCGCATTGGGAAAGAATAGACTCAGAGAACTCACCGGTCTCTTGACCGGGCATTGCAAAGTGAGAAGTCATCTATTTAAATTAGGAATTGTAAGCAGTGCAACCTGCCGGTTCTGCAACTGCGAGGAGGAATCCTCGATGCACATACTAGCAGAATGCACTGCTCTATCTAGACGTAGATGTAGTTTTCTAGGGAAACATGTCCTACCGACGGAGGACTTAGCAGACCTTAACCCGGTAAAAAAACTCTCGAATTCGTGCGAGAACTAGGGTTGATGGACGAGCTATAGGCTCAGAAGGGGGCACAATAGATCCGAAGGGTCGCAGTGCAGATTTCCCCATTACAATAATAATAAACAAATCAAAACCCAAAATTATAAGTATATCAATATTTAAACAAATAAATATTTAAACAATTAAATAACTATCCAAACCCATAAATATGTTAATATCTTACATTGTAGATTATAAGCCATGAATACTCCAATATTTAACTTGTAAATATATAAACATATAATTATTAACACATTTAATCACCTAAATTACTACATTACCAAACACATAAATATGTCAATATTTAATATATAAACATACAAATATTTAAACATTTAAATGGCTAAACGCCTGTACCCATAAATATTTCAATATTAAACATATGAATATCTAAATATTTGAGCACTTAAATAACTTTGTTACCAAACCCAAAACATATAAACATAAATATATTTAAACATTTAAATAACTATGTTACCAAGCCCAAAAATATGTTAATATCTAGCATATAAACATATAAATATCTAAACATATAAATTAACTAAACTCCCACACCCATAAATATTTCAATATTAAACATATGAACATATGAATACATAAATGTTTAAAAACTTAAACACTTTAATAACCTGGTTACCATACCCAGAAACATGTCAATATTTAATATATAAACATATAAATAACTAACCCCCTGCACCCATAAATATTCCAATACCTAAACATCAAAATAATTTTATAACCAAACCCAGAAGTATGACAATATTTAACATATAAACATATTAACATATAAATATCTAAACATTTAAATAATTAATCACCCAAACCCATTAATATTTTAATATTTAACATATTATTATATAAACATTTAAACATTTAAATAGCTCATATACCAAACCCATAATATGAACATTTATATATTCTCATAATCAAATCCAGAAACATGTAAATATTTAACATATAAACATATAAACATTTAAACCTTTAAAATAACTAAACATCTGTACCCACAAATATTTCAATATTAAACATTTGAATGTATAAATATTTCAACATTTAAATAACTTATTACCATACCCAGAAATATGTCAATATTTAACATATAAACATATCGGAGTCTAAGACTTTTTGAGGCCTTCTAAAGGTTTCAACAACAAGCAAGAGCGCAGCGAGTCCCTGCGTGTGTAGTCTCTCACTAGACTAATTGCCAAGTCACCTCCTGTGACACTCACTCACACCAGAGCCACACTCGATGACAGCCTCTGCTGTCATCCCACTCCAGCAGTGTCAATACTGCCCAACACTATTAGGATTCACAACACTAGTTATCAGTATCAAAGTAACCCGCCCAATATGAACTATCCCATCTCCGACAAACATATAAATATCTAAACATTTAAATATCTAAACACCCGTACCCATAAATATTTCAACATTTTACATATAAATAAATAAATATTTAAACGTTTAAATAATTTTACAACCAAACCCAGAAATATGTCAACATTTAACATATAAACATATAAATTAGCATTTAAACATATAAATATTTTAAAATACTTAAATAACTAAACACCTGAACCCATAAATATTTCAATATTTAACATATAAATACATAAATATGTAAACATTTAAATAACCTTATAACCAATCCCAGAAATATGTCAATAGTCTACCAATAAACATACACATATCTTAACATTTAAATATTCAACATTTAAATATATAAATATCTAAACATTTAAATAGCTTTATCACCAAACCCAGAAATATGTCAATATTTAATATTTAAACATGTAAACTTTTAAACATTTAAATAGCTAAGCACCCGAACCCATAAATATTTCAATATTTAACATATAAATAAATAAGTATTTAAACATTTAAATAATTCTACATCCAAACCCAGAAATATGTCAACATTTAATATATAAACATACAAATTAACATTTAAATATATAAATGTTTTGGTGCTTTTAAATGATTGAACGCCTGAACCCGTAAACATGTCGATATTTAACATATAATCATATAAATATAAATAAACATATAAATATATAAAAATATAAATATTTAAGCATTTAAATATCTAACCTATTAGTCTACCAATATTTAATAAAACATATTGTTAACCATATTTTAACATCTGAAATGAACGGGTGCCTGAACCCATAAATGTATCAGTGTTTAACATTTAGTTGTATAAATGCTTGAACATTATATTGGCTAAGGGCACCCTATACCATTAATATGTCAATATTTAACATATAAATAAATGAATATATGAACATATAAATATATAAATAAACTAGTAAATTAACAATACAAATCAAACCCACTAACAGTAAAATCAATTAAATTAGTACTAACATTGGAGCCCATTATGGTATCATATATTTTATCCGCATGGAATATCTTATGCTCATTATTGTTGCATATACATTGGTTATCATTTTTATCCGCATATTGTCACATGGTCCCCTCGAGGGCGCTCGTGATTAACAAGAACAGAACTAGCCAAATATCCAGGGCTCCACCTAGGTCAAGCTGGCAGCGGTTCTGTAGACGTACTTCGTATGTCATATGGCTGTATGTGGGAAAAGCACAGGCCCCCATATACTGTGAAAAAAAAAATCCTATAATCTATCAATCTATCAATCAAACTTACTTATAAAAAATGAATTAACCATACTTAATAAAACAACCTTAAGCCAACTACTACCTGCTATCAAAGCTACCCAAAATAATAGTTAACAAATAAAAAAGTTAAACAAAAACTACCTTCAACTATCTACTAAAACAGTATAATTCTTTCTTATAAAATTCCCCCATTCAAGGATCAATTCAACGGTCTAACTTAAAGAAAACAATCTGAAATGCCCCAAATCAAATTATAAATACTACCTGGTCGCAAAGGTTACTCTTCTGTGTTTCCTCAGTTGTGTGTAAAACCACCCACTAAGCCAATCAAAATTACTTATAAGAAATGAATAACAATACACAATAAAACAACCTTAGGCCAGCTGCCTCTTCAATACCTGCTGTCAAAGCTCCCCTATCTAAGGCTTAATCCTACAGTCAAATTAATTTTAGCAATCCATAATAACGAAACTATAACTATTATTATAAAATAATATTCAACTTACCAGTTTACAAACACCCTACCAAGACTATGCCTCAAACAATCTGTCCATTCTATTTTACTTAATCCATGCCACCAATGATCAATCAACTAATATCCATCTCAATTCTTAATGAATATTATTGATAAATTGATAATTATCAATAATTATTGGTTGATAAATCAAACTATCCTATAATCAAACACTCAAGCACTTAACGTTTATCACCAACCTGATTAAACAATAACAAAAAAAAAGAATATACCTCAGTAAAAGAATTATATGTGACAAATTATTTTTGCTCCCCTTTGCGTTTCAGGTAAAGATACTCTATTTGTGAGAATGCAGTTTGTTTTAGTGATATTTTGTTATGTCTAATCAACTATGATTTCCCCATTATCTGCATATTCGTTTTCCCGTTAACTCAAAACGTTAGCGAGCCTTTGACATTTGGTTATAAAGAATTATATGTGACATTTACATTTAGCTCACTGCTTTTGCTCGATAGTTGGTTTTAAAAGGATGAAGTGCAAGAATTTTGTTTTATATTTAAAATTTAACATTCATATATGTTAAAAAATGCATTATCTTACTTTTTGTGCATTAGAGTGTTCAAAATGCCTCGTTGAACTAGCATTTTAGAGCATGAACAAGGATTGATCCTTGGAATGCTTGAAATCGGTTCCGAAAACATTGAAATTGATAGGAGACTCAAGGACAATAATTAATTTCCTTAAAAATCCAAGTGGATATGGAAGAACACCACGCAATGGTAGGACAACCGATATTGACACCCGATACAAACGACAAATACACCGATTTGCAGCCGTGGATTCAATGAGCAGTGGACAGATTAAGGCTCAATTAGGAGTCAATGTAACAAGGAGTAGAATTATTAAAATAATCTATGAAAATCCATATCCTAAATATACTCTTTGGTTCCTAAACCTAAGCTTTTACTTCGCCAAATTAGGGCGCGCATGAAGCTCGCACACAGATACCAATTCTGGGAAAAGGAATGGCAAAATACTAGTTTCAATTAGAGATGGGCACGGGTCGGGTCGGATCACGGGACCCATGGGTCTTTTACAAAATTGTCGGGCTCGGGCCGAAAAATCTCATTTCGGGTCGGGCCGGGCCGGGCTCGGGCTTAACTTCAAAGTCCGAAAGCCCGTAACACACCAAAATCTATTGCATTTTAGATAGATAAATTTCACGATTGACTAAATAAGCTAGTTCAATTATTGGTAATACGCGCTCATTTGAATCATCCAGTAGTGAAAGGGTATTTTCCACATCTGGAAATGTTTTGTGCGAAAAAATAACCAGGCTTCCTAAGTTCCAAATTGAAAAAGATTTTATTTTCAAATAAATTTGTCTTTTTTTGTAATTTTTCGGGCGGGCTGGGCGTGTTTTCGGGCCTTATAACAAAAGTATCGGGCGGGCTTGGGCCTTTTTTCCATCGGGAATTTCGGGCTCGGGTCGGGCCGGGCCTAAAAAATGAGGCCCGCGCCCATCTCTAGTTTCAATGATGAAAAAAAGTTTAATCTGGGCGGTCCTGATCATTGTGAGAAATATAGGAGAGATATGCGACTGGATCGAAGCACCTGTTAAAAGCGTGGTCAAGGTGGTTGGCGGTTAACGGTATAGGCCACGTTTTGCTATATGAGAAAGAGTCCAATGTATTTTATATTCACCAGAGGGAATGCCGAAATGGAAGAGGAGTTATTGGACGACGAGTTGGCGGAGTTTGGTGGTCAGTTTTTCGGCGATGGCTGGACCTTTCAGCAGGATATTGCACCAATACCCTGTGAAAATCTGAGTTCCAAGTATTTTAATGAACAATTATACCAGTTTTAAAGTGAACAGCAATGGGTCCGGACCCCAATTCGATTGAGGATCTGTGAAATAAACCTTCCGCTATAGTGTTTAAAAATTGCCGGCAGTTTAAGTCAGAAAAAGAGTTATAATTGGCAATAGAACAAGAATGGGCAAAAATTGACCCATCCCACTTAAAATCATTAGTTAATTTTATGACTTTTCGTCAAAGTTCAGTTTACAATGAATAATGTAACGTCTATTAATTATTAATTTTACTAAATAATATCAAATTTAATAAATTTAAGTTAATCATATTATTAAATTGCGCAAAATATGAAAAAATCACATATAATTATTTATAATGAAGATTTCGGAAACTTTTTTCTTATTTTAGTTTTATATTACTATAAGCAATAAAACTGCATACCACAAATTTTTTAACTTGCACATGTGCATTTCTAATTCAACAAAAATATGTGTCACATATAATTCTTTTAAATCAATCTGAAATTTATGCACCGAAAATCCAAAATTAAATGCCATCTTAAGCCTTGCCCTTTTAGGGTCATGAGCAGCCTAGGAAAATTAACCTCTGTTCTGTGTCTGTTCCAAACTCTTAGCAAGCAATTAACTACTTACCCATCTATGAAGAACTTGTAAACTACAAAGCTACCTTCCTCATACGGCTGAAGAGAAGAGGGTGCTTCTATTTCGGGTACTGATGGCCTTGCCCTTTTTAAGGTCACGAGCAGCCTAGGCGAATTAACCCCTCTATATCAACATTGTCTCTAACTCATCAATTGAAATCCTGCCCTCATACTTTCTCTATGTAAGAATCTATCCATCTGCAACCACCTAATCCCCACCCAGAAACCAGCAGCAATGATGAACTTTCCAACACGACGTCTGACAAGACATCAATTCCAGTTGGAAACCCTGATGCTGTTGGTAACCAAGCAAATATAGCGACCTAATTAATCTAATCAATCTAAAACACACAACATCATATTATAAATACTACCTGGTTGCCTAAGTTGGTCTTCTGATTCACAGCTATGTGTGTTCTTGGAAAAGACAGGCTCATGTTGTACATGTTGTTATCTTGTTGTCTCTTGAACAATCGATCAACTACATACCCATCTATGAACAACCTGTAAACTATAAAGCCACCTTCCTGCGACATTGTTTTTAAATTCTCTCTAGCTGTGTCCGTCCCGGCGAGAGGCAGGCTCAAGCTGGGGAAAGGAGGGTGCTTTAACTTCGGGTACTGGGAGCCTTGCCCTACTAAGGTCACGAGCAGCCTAGGCGAATTTACCCCTCAATATTAACATTGTCTCCTACTCATCTGCACTCACCTTTACTCTCCCAGACTTAATCCTCACGCACTACCTTTACAATACCCCTATGTTCTCCATATCTTGCCTCCATTGCTCCTCTACGCCTCCCTGATTGCAATCAATTGCAATTTACAACCTTTTCCGATTCAAAATAATACTGGTTACCATGGGTGCCTTAAGTATGTATTTTGTTTCGCCTGAATATATAAGCCCACGCAACAGGCAGGCATATATTGAAAAAAAAAAAAAAAAAAATGTACTCAGTGAGCATTGCACCTCCTCTTTGGATGACTCGTGGCTAAGTACATCCGAGGAGGAGATAGTTGGTGATGTCTCTATGATGGACCAAGATGTCGTTGCCATTTTGGCAGCACCAGCAACAGCAGCAACAACAACAACAGCAGCAGCAACAACAGCAGCAACAACAGCAGCAGCAGCAGCAGCAACAACAATAGCAGCAAACACGGCAGCCACCAGCAGCATCAGCAGCAAAAACAACAACAACACACAAGCAACTACTGCAACTAATTAAACTCAGTCCAAGAAGGAGGCCAATTACAAGTCTTTTAAAGACTTTGAAAATTTCCTCAAGGAACAAGATGAGCTAAGGGAAGCACAAGAGCAGCAACTAAAATAACAGCAGAAATGGAACGTTGTCAAAAGCAAAAAGATTCCAACTCTGTTCCTGCCACGTGTCGAGAAAATCCAAACACTTTTGGATCGACTCGATGGCATAGAGGGTGTCGCCAACAATTATACTACAAAATGTATACAAAATGGTGCAATACGGCTGCACTGCAAAGACATGGACACATACACCATCATTTCTGGCGAATTACAAAAAGACAACATGGAACTGCATACGCATCAGGTGCGTAAGAATCGTGGCTTCCGTATTGTCATACGGCATTTACATTCAACGACGGATTATCTATGGATTCGGGATCAACTGGTAGCCCAGGAATTTCAGCCAATACGTGTCATCAAGCATCGGTTCAGTGGCAAACCGATGAACCTGTTCGAGGTCGAACTTCAGCCAACAATTGATGGCACAAATGAGAGAATCCTTAAGCTTGAGCGTTTGGGCAGCCAGGATGTCATCGTGGAGAAGCAATGGAAACGCATTGATCCGGTCCAGTGCCATCGTTGCCAGGCATTTGGGCATACAAGGAATTATTGTCGTCGCCAATTCGTTTGCATGAAATGTGCAGAGGGACATGCTACAACTGTGTGCGTCAAGGCAAGGGACACACCAGCCAAGTGTGCCAATTGCCAGGTCGCACACATTTCTAGTTACAAGGGATGGCGGGTATTTAAAGAAGAACGAGCAAAACTATCTGCCAACAAGGCCAGAGCCGAAATGGCAAACATTTTGGAAAATGGCTTTTCTTTAAATAAAAATAAAACTATTCCACGTCAACGCCAGCGAAGCTAACAGCAGCAGCAGCAGCAACAAAAACAACAGCCTATAACGCCAAAGCAGCCGCAGCAGAAGCAGCAGCAGCAGAAGCAGCAAAAGCAGAAGCAGCAGCAGTAGAAGCAGCAACATAAGCAGCAGCAGCAGCAATCTGCTAAAAAGCAGCACCAGCAGCAGCTGCAGCAAAAACAACAACAACAGAAGCAGCAGAAGCAACAGAAACAAAAGCCAATTCAGCAGCAGAAAAATACGCCCGTCAAGCGCAGCATAAACAATAAAAACAACAATAACAGCATGAGTAAGCCAAAGCAGCTGACTTACAGTCAGATTGCCAAATCTGGCAACGGCATAATGTCATCATCATCGCAAGCTGCAACTGGACCAGCAAGCCGCCACCTAAGTCAGTTTCAGGAGAAGCTACGCACTTAACAGCTGGCCCAGAAGCAGCAGCAGCAGCCAAATCTTGGCCAGCAAATTGGCCAACAACAACAACGCGATGAACATTTCAGAGCAGTGCTTCATCAAAACACGGAAGCAATTGCCTCAATGGGCCAAAGAATGGATGCTCTGTTAGAGATTATAAAAGAATTACTTGCTAGCACAATTACCCAAAAACAAATAGCCCAAGCCAATGACACAATTAATTATGAATAAATACAACAACAGCAACTTCATTTACAAAAATAATGGCAAAAATACAATAAATACAATAAATACTGCCGAGGCTGCCGCAAACAAGGCAGCATTTGTACACTCACCTGAATAACATAATGGAGGGAAGAAAGGATACACTGGTGACTGCCGACGATGTCGATATCCAGGATGTCGATCCAGACACCCAACACAAACGCAAACACAAAATTCCATATCCGTTTGATTCGGATGTCGAAGAAGATGCATTTCCTGATTTTCCATATCCAGAGATCTGCAAAAATAAGAAAGAATCATTTAAAATTGTAATAAATATAAGTACAAACAAAATCGATTACACTTACCTTTCTATGCTTATAATACTTTTGCAATCGCAAACAAAACATCAGCCAAAAAGCGATGTAACTTGGCCGGAAAAGAGACGAAAGAAAAAACAAACGTCTCACAGCATCGTTCGGCGGCAGTCAAGTAAATCCAGTATATTCATTATGATTATGATTATGAATATAGAAAAAAAGGAAACAAACAAATTGGCGAGAGAGCAGTACCCGTTCATCACTGCGGACGGCAGTCCGCGCTAGTGACGAAAGCAGCACGAAGGGTGCGAAAGGCGACTAGCATATATACACAGGAAGAATGGAAAATTTGCTATGACTGTCCGATCAGGTCGAGTTATATACCGATCGAAAGGTATCAATAAAACTTACAAATGTGCATACTAAGACTTTTGAAAACTCACCTGGTTCGTGAGATAAACAGGTGTAAGTGGGAGGGGCAAAATTAAAATGATTGGAGCAAATGGGGCCGTTGGAGCCTTTCTGAATTTTTTTATATTTTTTTACTATTCTAATAAAAAATACGCGTCGAATGACACCTCGATCCTCAAAATCCGACCACTGGTTCAAAAGATAATTAATTTTGAAATTTTAAGTGGCCTTCTGAAAATGAGATGAAAAGTCGTTTGTCTGTTTGTCTGTTTGTTTGTTTGTTTGGATCAAATCGTTAATTTAGCTTAAAAGTTTGAATGAGGACTTGTTCCCGCCCAAAAATATAGAAACGTTTGTTCTACGACTTTTTCGAAAAATCGCTAGTTTAGCGGGAAATCGCTAAAAACCGCTAAAATTGAAACCCCTATAGCATCCAAACGATAGAAGCTACAGATGTGATATATACATCGTTGAAAAGGTATTTTGAAGGGCTTTCAGTCATACCTTCAAAGTTTTTTTTTTAAGTAAAAAGGTAAACAGCTACAGGTGAAATAAGGTATTTTTTCCCACACTTTAGCGTTTTAAGAAAAATCTACACATCAAATCACTTAAAAATATGTTATATGTTATAGGCAATTTTATTCCGCGTCTTTTGACATATAACACATATCTGTCAAAATTCGTTTGGGCAAGATATTACATATTAACTGAATATACCTTTTACCTTTACACTACTGCTTGTACATATGCAGTATGTACACTGCTTGCAGCGTAATGCGGAAATAAACTGCTTGCAAGTGGTGAATTCTTTTAGCGGCAAATAAATCATTTTATAATCAAAATATAGAAACGTTTGTTTTACGACTTTTTCGAAAAATCGCTAGTTTAGCGGGAAATCGCTAAAAAACGCTAAAATTGAAACCCCCATAGCATCCAAGCGATAAAAGCTACAGATGTGATCTATATATCGTTGAAAAGGTATTTCAAAGGGCTGTTAGGCATACTTTGAACTTTTTTAAGTTAAAAGGTAAACAGCTACAGGTGAAATAAGGTATTTTTTCCTACATTTTGGCGATTTTGAAAAAACGCTAGTAATGATTTTTTCTAATTTTGCATGTATGTTTGTAAAAGGAACTAGTGTTGCCAGACAGTTTGTTTTTGCTTGTACAAACAATAAACACCTTTTGACAAAGTTGTACCGTCAACAAATATTGCAATTTTCAAAATTTCTGATATATTACTCCAAAATTTCTGATATCTTTTAAAAAAAACCTCTTTACGAGGTAAAAGTCTAGTGACGAAATCATTTTCATGCACCAAAATTTCTGATATCCAATTTTGTGACGAATAATATTAAGGTTTACTTATAAATTACAAAAAAAAAAATATTGTCACTCGGCACTGCGCAAAAAATAAATATTTATTAGATATGAAGAAATTAGCGCAATGTGCCGAGTGACAATATTTTTTTTAGTAATTTATAAGTAAACCTTAATATTATTCGTCACAAAATAGGATATCAGAAATTTTGGTGCATGAAAATGATTTCGTCACTAGACTTTTACCTCGTAAAGAGGTTTTTTTATAAGATATTGATGTCCAGCAAACTGCAGAATTCGGCAAGTCCATACGTGAGCCCTGCGACATCTCTAAAATCCCATTGTGCAACAGAATGTTGCATGCATCGTGGGAGTGAGGAGCGAAAGAGGCAGGAGCAGCAGCAACAACAACATCGGATCCATCCAATGCATCCAAATTGCCACTCCAGTGGCATCAACTCAGCAGCAACAGAGCAGCAGCAGCAGCATTTTTGCGGCGATTTCTCCAATTGCCAGACGCTTGCTGTCGCGTCAAATTGGCAACAGCGCTGGCAAAAATTGATTGGCAAACTCCTTGGCAGTCTTCTCATCCAGCCCGGACCACAAATTGCCCGATCCTGTGGCATTTGTGCCATTCTGGCTAAATCCTGGCGAGACCTGCAAGAAAATACAAAAATATTATTAATAAAAAATGCTAATACAAAAATTGCGAGTCTTTGCAGGTTCACAAGTTGCCACCTGCTTTTCACAACAACAAATAAGCAGATGTGGCAACTCCTGCAAATATCAATGGTGACATGCCACAATGTCGCAACAACAACAGAAGGAGCAACTTGCGGCGTTCTTCAACGCCAGATCCGGCATCCTTGTGATGCTCAACACATGCTGCCAACTGGCAAGAATATGATTATGACAACAATTCGTCCACATCATACCGCATGCTGGAGCAAGTGGCGGCTCCAAAGGAGGCGGCAGATCGTGGACGAACATGCATGGCAACAATCTAAAACACACAACATCATATTATAAATACTACCTGGTTGCCTAAGTTGGTCTTCTGATTCACAGCTATGTGTGTTCTTGGAAAAGACAGGCTCATGTTGTACATGTTGTTATCTTGTTGTCTCTTGAACAATCAATCAACTACATACCCATCTATGAACAACCTGTAAACTACAAAGCCACCTTCCTGCGACATTGTTTTTAAATTCTCTCTAGCTGTGTCCGTCCCGGCGAGAGGCAGGCTCAAGCTGGGGAAAGGAGGGTGCTTTAACTTCGGGTACTGGGAGCCTTGCCCTACTAAGGTCACGAGCAGCCTAGGCGAATTTACCCCTCAATATTAACATTGTCTCCTACTCATCTGCACTCACCTTTACTCTCCCAGACTTAATCCTCACGCACTACCTTTACAATACCCCTATGTTCTCCATATCTTGCCTCCATTGCTCCTCTACGCCTCCCTGATTGCAATCAATTGCAATTTACAACCTTTTCCGATTCAAAATAATACTGGTTACCATGGGTGCCTTAAGTATGTATTTTGTTTCGCCTGAATATATAAGCCCACGCAACAGGCAGGCATATATTGAAAAAAAAAAAAAAAAAAAATTTACTCAGTGAGCATTGCACCTCCTCTTTGGATGACTCGTGGCTAAGTACATCCGAGGAGGAGATAGTTGGTGATGTCTCTATGATGGACCAAGATGTCGTTGCCATTTTGGCAGCACCAGCAACAGCAGCAACAACAACAACAGCAGCAGAAACAACAGCAGCAACAACAGCAGCAGCAGCAGCAGCAGCAACAACAATAGCAGCAAACACGGCAGCCACCAGCAGCATCAGCAGCAAAAACAACAACAACACACAAGCAACTACTGCAACTAATAAAACTCAGTCCAAGAAGGAGGCCAATTACAAGTCTTTTAAAGACTTTGAAAATTTCCTCAAGGAACAAGATGAGCTAAGGGAAGCACAAGAGCAGCAACTAAAATAACAGCAGAAATGGAACGTTGTCAAAAGCAAAAAGATTCCAACTCTGTTCCTGCCACGTGTCGAGAAAATCCAAACACTTTTGGATCGACTCGATGGCATAGAGGGTGTCGCCAACAATTATACTACAAAATGTATACAAAATGGTGCAATACGGCTGCACTGCAAAGACATGGACACATACACCATCATTTCTGGCGAATTACAAAAAGACAACATGGAACTGCATACGCATCAGGTGCGTAAGAATCGTGGCTTCCGTATTGTCATACGGCATTTACATTCAACGACGGATTATCTATGGATTCGGGATCAACTGGTAGCCCAGGAATTTCAGCCAATACGTGTCATCAAGCATCGGTTCAGTGGCAAACCGATGAACCTGTTCGAGGTCGAACTTCAGCCAACAATTGATGGCACAAATGAGAGAATCCTTAAGCTTGAGCGTTTGGGCAGCCAAGATGTCATCGTGGAGAAGCAATGGAAACGCATTGATCCGATCCAGTGCCATCGTTGCCAGGCATTTGGGCATACAAGGAATTATTGTCGTCGCCAATTCGTTTGCATGAAATGTGCAGAGGGACATGCTACAACTGTGTGCGTCAAGGCAAGGGACACACCAGCCAAGTGTGCCAATTGCCAGGTCGCACACATTTCTAGTTACAAGGGATGCCGGGTATTTAAAGAAGAACGAGCAAAACTATCTGCCAACAAGGCCAGAGCCGAAATGGCAAACATTTTGGAAAATGGCTTTTCTTTAAATAAAAATAAAACTATTCCACGTCAACGCCAGCGAAGCCAACAGCAGCAGCAGCAGCAACAAAAACAACAGCCTATAACGCCAAAGCAGCCGCAGCAGAAGCAGCAGCAGCAGAAGCAGCAAAAGCAGAAGCAGCAGCAGTAGAAGCAGCAACATAAGCAGCAGCAGCAGCAATCTGCTAAAAAGCAGCACCAGCAGCAGCAGCAGCAAAAACAACAACAACAGAAGCAGCAGAAGCAACAGAAACAAAAGCCAATTCAGCAGCAGAAAAATACGCCCGTCAAGCGCAGCATAAACAATAAAAACAACAATAACAGCATGAGTAAGCCAAAGCAGCTGACTTACAGTCAGATTGCCAAATCTGGCAACGGCATAATGTCATCATCATCGCAAGCTGCAACTGGACCAGCAAGCCGCCACCTAAGTCAGTTTCAGGAGAAGCTACGCACTTAACAGCTGGCCCAGAAGCAGCAGCAGCAGCCAAATCTTGGCCAGCAAATTGGCCAACAACAACAACGCGATGAACATTTCAGAGCAGTGCTTCATCAAAACACGGAAGCAATTGCCTCAATGGGCCAAAGAATGGATGCTCTGTTAGAGATTATAAAAGAATTACTTGCTAGCACAGTTACCCAAAAACAAATAGCCCAAGCCAATGACACAATTAATTATGAATAAATACAACAACAGCAACTTCATTTACAAAAATAATGGCAAAAATACAATAAATACAATAAATACTGCCGAGGCTGCCGCAAACAAGGCAGCATTTGTACACTCACCTGAATAACATAATGGAGGGAAGAAAGGATACACTGGTGACTGCCGACGATGTCGATATCCAGGATGTCGATCCAGACACCCAACACAAACGCAAACACAAAATTCCATATCCGTTTGATTCGGATGTCGAAGAAGATGCATTTCCTGATTTTCCATATCCAGAGATCTGCAAAAATAAGAAAGAATCATTTAAAATTGTAATAAATATAAGTACAAACAAAATCGATTACACTTACCTTTCTATGCTTATAATACTTTTGCAATCGCAAACAAAACATCAGCCAAAAAGCGATGTAACTTGGCCGGAAAAGAGACGAAAGAAAAAACAAACGTCTCACAGCATCGTTCGGCGGCAGTCAAGTAAATCCAGTATATTCATTATGATTATGATTATGAATATAGAAAAAAAGGAAACAAACAAATTGGCGAGAGAGCAGTACCCGTTCATCACTGCGGACGGCAGTCCGCGCTAGTGACGAAAGCAGCACGAAGGGTGCGAAAGGCGACTAGCATATATACACAGGAAGAATGGAAAATTTGCTATGACTGTCCGATCAGGTCGAGTTATATACCGATCGAAAGGTATCAATAAAACTTACAAATGTGCATACTAAGACTTTTGAAAACTCACCTGGTTCGTGAGATAAACAGGTGTAAGTGGGAGGGGCAAAATTAAAATGATTGGAGCAAATGGGGCCGTTGGAGCCTTTCTGAATTTTTTTATATTTTTTTACTATTCTAATAAAAAATACGCGTCAAATGACACCTCGATCCTCAAAACCCGACCACTGGTTCAAAAGATAATTAATTTTGAAATTTTAAGTGGCCTTCTGAAAATGAGATGAAAAGTCGTTTGTCTGTTTGTTTGTTTGTTTGGATCAAATCGTTAATTTAGCTTAAAAGTTTGAATGAGGACTTGTTCCCGCCCAAAAATATAGAAACGTTTGTTCTACGACTTTTTCGAAAAATCGCTAGTTTAGCGGGAAATCGCTAAAAACCGCTAAAATTGAAACCCCTATAGCATCCAAACGATAGAAGCTACAGATGTGATATATACATCGTTGAAAAGGTATTTTGAAGGGCTTTCAGTCATACCTTCAAAGTTTTTTTTTTAAGTAAAAAGGTAAACAGCTACAGGTGAAATAAGGTATTTTTTCCCACACTTTAGCGTTTTAAGAAAAATCTACACATCAAATCACTTAAAAATATGTTATATGTTATAGGCAATTTTATTCCGCGTCTTTTGACATATAACACATATCTGTCAAAATTCGTTTGGGCAAGATATTACATATTAACTGAATATACCTTTTACCTTTACACTACTGCTTGTACATATGCAGTATGTACACTGCTTGCAGCGTAATGCGGAAATAAACTGCTTGCAAGTGGTGAATTCTTTTAGCGGCAAATAAATCATTTTATAATCAAAATATAGAAACGTTTGTTTTACGACTTTTTCGAAAAATCGCTAGTTTAGCGGGAAATCGCTAAAAAACGCTAAAATTGAAACCCCCATAGCATCCAAGCGATAAAAGCTACAGATGTGATCTATATATCGTTGAAAAGGTATTTCAAAGGGCTGTTAGGCATACTTTGAACTTTTTTAAGTTAAAAGGTAAACAGCTACAGGTGAAATAAGGTATTTTTTCCTACATTTTGGCGATTTTGAAAAAACGCTAGTAATGATTTTTTCTAATTTTGCATGTATGTTTGTAAAAGGAACTAGTGTTGCCAGACAGTTTGTTTTTGCTTGTACAAACAATAAACACCTTTTGACAAAGTTGTACCGTCAACAAATATTGCAATTTTCAAAATTTCTGATATATTACTCCAAAATTTCTGATATCTTTTAAAAAAAACCTCTTTACGAGGTAAAAGTCTAGTGACGAAATCATTTTCATGCACCAAAATTTCTGATATCCAATTTTGTAACGAATAATATTAAGGTTTACTTATAAATTACAAAAAAAAAAATATTGTCACTCGGCACTGCGCAAAAAATAAATATTTATTAGATATGAAGAAATTAGCGCAATGTGCCGAGTGACAATATTTTTTTTAGTAATTTATAAGTAAACCTTAATATTATTCGTCACAAAATAGGATATCAGAAATTTTGGTGCATGAAAATGATTTCGTCACTAGACTTTTACCTCGTAAAGAGGTTTTTTTATAAGATATTGATGTCCAGCAAACTGCAGAATTCGGCAAGTCCATACGTGAGCCCTGCGACATCTCTAAAATCCCATTGTGCAACAGAATGTTGCATGCATCGTGGGAGTGAGGAGCGAAAGAGGCAGGAGCAGCAGCAACAACAACATCGGATCCATCCAATGCATCCAAATTGCCACTCCAGTGGCATCAACTCAGCAGCAACAGAGCAGCAGCAGCAGCATTTTTGCGGCGATTTCTCCAATTGCCAGACGCTTGCTGTCGCGTAAAATTGGCAACAGCGCTGGCAAAAATTGATTGGCAAACTCCTTGGCAGTCTTCTCATCCAGCCCGGACCACAAATTGCCCGATCCTGTGGCATTTGTGCCATTCTGGCTAAATCCTGGCGAGACCTGCAAGAAAATACAAAAATATTATTAATAAAAAATGCTAATACAAAAATTGCGAGTCTTTGCAGGTTCACAAGTTGCCACCTGCTTTTCACAACAACAAATAAGCAGATGTGGCAACTCCTGCAAATATCAATGGTGACATGCCACAATGTCGCAACAACAACAGAAGGAGCAACTTGCGGCGTTCTTCAACGCCAGATCCGGCATCCTTGTGATGCTCAACACATGCTGCCAACTGGCAAGAATATGATTATGACAACAATTCGTCCACATCATACCGCATGCTGGAGCAAGTGGCGGCTCCAAAGGAGGCGGCAGATCGTGGACGAACATGCATGGCAACAATCTAAAACACACAACATCATATTATAAATACTACCTGGTTGCCTAAGTTGGTCTTCTGATTCACAGCTATGTGTGTTCTTGGAAAAGACAGGCTCATGTTGTACATGTTGTTATCTTGTTGTCTCTTGAACAATCAATCAACTACATACCCATCTATGAACAACCTGTAAACTACAAAGCCACCTTCCTGCGACATTGTTTTTAAATTCTCTATAGCTGTGTCCGTCCCGGCGAGAGGCAGGCTCAAGCTGGGGAAAGGAGGGTGCTTTAACTTCGGGTACTGGGAGCCTTGCCCTACTAAGGTCACGAGCAGCCTATGCGAATTTACCCCTCAATATTAACATTGTCTCCTACTCATCTGCACTCACCTTTACTCTCCCAGACTTAATCCTCACGCACTACCTTTACAATACCCCTATGTTCTCCATATCTTGCCTCCATTGCTCCTCTACGCCTCCCTGATTGCAATCAATTGCAATTTACAACCTTTTCCGATTCAAAATAATACTGGTTACCATGGGTGCCTTAAGTATGTATTTTGTTTCGCCTGAATATATAAGCCCACGCAACAGGCAGGCATATATTGAAAAAAAAAAAAAAAAAAAATTTACTCAGTGAGCATTGCACCTCCTCTTTGGATGACTCGTGGCTAAGTACATCCGAGGAGGAGATAGTTGGTGATGTCTCTATGATGGACCAAGATGTCGTTGCCATTTTGGCAGCACCAGCAACAGCAGCAACAACAACAACAGCAGCAGCAACAACAGCAGCAACAACAGCAGCAGCAGCAGCAGCAGCAACAACAATAGCAGCAAACACGGCAGCCACCAGCAGCATCAGCAGCAAAAACAACAACAACACACAAGCAACTACTGCAACTACTAAAACTCAGTCCAAGCAGGAGGCCAATTACAAGTCTTTTAAAGACTTTGAAAATTTCCTCAAGGAACAAGATGAGCTAAGGGAAGCACAAGAGCAGCAACTAAAATAACAGCAGAAATGGAACGTTGTCAAAAGCAAAAAGATTCCAACTCTGTTCCTGCCACGTGTCGAGAAAATCCAAACACTTTTGGATCGACTCGATGGCATAGAGGGTGTCGCCAACAATTATACTACAAAATGTATACAAAATGGTGCAATACGGCTGCACTGCAAAGACATGGACACATACACCATCATTTCTGGCGAATTACAAAAAGACAACATGGAACTGCATACGCATCAGGTGCGTAAGAATCGTGGCTTCCGTATTGTCATACGGCATTTACATTCAACGACGGATTATCTATGGATTCGGGATCAACTGGTAGCCCAGGAATTTCAGCCAATACGTGTCATCAAGCATCGGTTCAGTGGCAAACCGATGAACCTGTTCGAGGTCGAACTTCAGCCAACAATTGATGGCACAAATGAGAGAATCCTTAAGCTTGAGCGTTTGGGCAGCCAGGATGTCATCGTGGAGAAGCAATGGAAACGCATTGATCCGATCCAGTGCCATCGTTGCCAGGCATTTGGGCATACAAGGAATTATTGTCGTCGCCAATTCGTTTGCATGAAATGTGCAGAGGGACATGCTACAACTGTGTGCGTCAAGGCAAGGGACACACCAGCCAAGTGTGCCAATTGCCAGGTCGCACACATTTCTAGTTACAAGGGATGCCGGGTATTTAAAGAAGAACGAGCAAAACTATCTGCCAACAAGGCCAGAGCCGAAATGGCAAACATTTTGGAAAATGGCTTTTCTTTAAATAAAAATAAAACTATTCCACGTCAACGCCAGCGAAGCCAACAGCAGCAGCAGCAGCAACAAAAACAACAGCCTATAACGCCAAAGCAGCCGCAGCAGAAGCAGCAGCAGCAGAAGCAGCAAAAGCAGAAGCAGCAGCAGTAGAAGCAGCAACATAAGCAGCAGCAGCAGCAATCTGCTAAAAAGCAGCACCAGCAGCAGCAGCAGCAAAAACAACAACAACAGAAGCAGCAGAAGCAACAGAAACAAAAGCCAATTCAGCAGCAGAAAAATACGCCCGTCAAGCGCAGCATAAACAATAAAAACAACAATAACAGCATGAGTAAGCCAAAGCAGCTGACTTACAGTCAGATTGCCAAATCTGGCAACGGCATAATGTCATCATCATCGCAAGCTGCAACTGGACCAGCAAGCCGCCACCTAAGTCAGTTTCAGGAGAAGCTACGCACTTAACAGCTGGCCCAGAAGCAGCAGCAGCAGCCAAATCTTGGCCAGCAAATTGGCCAACAACAACAACGCGATGAACATTTCAGAGCAGTGCTTCATCAAAACACGGAAGCAATTGCCTCAATGGGCCAAAGAATGGATGCTCTGTTAGAGATTATAAAAGAATTACTTGCTAGCACAGTTACCCAAAAACAAATAGCCCAAGCCAATGACACAATTAATTATGAATAAATACAACAACAGCAACTTCATTTACAAAAATAATGGCAAAAATACAATAAATACAATAAATACTGCCGAGGCTGCCGCAAACAAGGCAGCATTTGTACACTCACCTGAATAACATAATGGAGGGAAGAAAGGATACACTGGTGACTGCCGACGATGTCGATATCCAGGATGTCGATCCAGACACCCAACACAAACGCAAACACAAAATTCCATATCCGTTTGATTCGGATGTCGAAGAAGATGCATTTCCTGATTTTCCATATCCAGAGATCTGCAAAAATAAGAAAGAATCATTTAAAATTGTAATAAATATAAGTATAAACAAAATCGATTACACTTACCTTTCTATGCTTATAATACTTTTGCAATCGCAAACAAAACATCAGCCAAAAAGCGATGTAACTTGGCCGGAAAAGAGACGAAAGAAAAAACAAACGTCTCACAGCATCGTTCGGCGGCAGTCAAGTAAATCCAGTATATTCATTATGATTATGATTATGAATATAGAAAAAAAGGAAACAAACAAATTGGCGAGAGAGCAGTACCCGTTCATCACTGCGGACGGCAGTCCGCGCTAGTGACGAAAGCAGCACGAAGGGTGCGAAAGGCGACTAGCATATATACACAGGAAGAATGGAAAATTTGCTATGACTGTCCGATCAGGTCGAGTTATATACCGATCGAAAGGTATCAATAAAACTTACAAATGTGCATACTAAGACTTTTGAAAACTCACCTGGTTCGTGAGATAAACAGGTGTAAGTGGGAGGGGCAAAATTAAAATGATTGGAGCAAATGGGGCCGTTGGAGCCTTTCTGAATTTTTTTATATTTTTTTACTATTCTAATAAAAAATACGCGTCAAATGACACCTCGATCCTCAAAACCCGACCACTGGTTCAAAAGATAATTAATTTTGAAATTTTAAGTGGCCTTCTGAAAATGAGATGAAAAGTCGTTTGTCTGTTTGTTTGTTTGTTTGGATCAAATCGTTAATTTAGCTTAAAAGTTTGAATGAGGACTTGTTCCCGCCCAAAAATATAGAAACGTTTGTTCTACGACTTTTTCGAAAAATCGCTAGTTTAGCGGGAAATCGCTAAAAACCGCTAAAATTGAAACCCCTATAGCATCCAAACGATAGAAGCTACAGATGTGATATATACATCGTTGAAAAGGTATTTTGAAGGGCTTTCAGTCATACCTTCAAAGTTTTTTTTTTAAGTAAAAAGGTAAACAGCTACAGGTGAAATAAGGTATTTTTTCCCACACTTTAGCGTTTTAAGAAAAATCTACACATCAAATCACTTAAAAATATGTTATATGTTATAGGCAATTTTATTCCGCGTCTTTTGACATATAACACATATCTGTCAAAATTCGTTTGGGCAAGATATTACATATTAACTGAATATACCTTTTACCTTTACACTACTGCTTGTACATATACAGTATGTACACTGCTCGCAGCGTAATGCGGAAATAAACTGCTTGCAATTGGTGAATTCTTTTAGCGGCAGATGAATCATTTTATAATCAAAATATAGAAACGTTTGTTTTACGACTTTTTCGAAAAATCGCTAGTTTAGCGGGAAATCGCTAAAAAACGGTAAAATTGAAACCCCCATAGCATCCAAGCGATAAAAGCTACAGATGTGATCTATATATCGTTGAAAAGGTATTTCAAAGAGCTGTTAGGCATACTTTGAACTTTTTTAAGTTAAAAGGTAAACAGCTACAGGTGAAATAAGGTATTTTTTCCTACATTTTGGCGATTTTGAAAAATCGCTAGTAATGATTTTTTCTAATTTTGCATGTATGTTTGTAAAAGGAACTAGTGTTGCCAGACAGTTTGTTTTTGCTTGTACAAACAATAAACACCTTTTGACAAAGTTGTACCGTCAACAAATATTGCAATTTTCAAAATTTCTGATATATTACTCCAAAATTTCTGATATCTTATAAAAAAAACCTCTTTACGAGGTAAAAGTCTAGTGACGAAATCATTTTCATGCACCAAAATTTCTGATATCCAATTTTGTGACGAAAAATATTAAGGTTTACTTATAAATTACAAAAAAAAAATATTGTCACTCGGCACTGCGCAAAAAATAAATATTTATTAGATATGAAGAAATTAGCGCAATGTGCCGAGTGACAATATTTTTTTTTAGTAATTTATAAGTAAACCTTAATATTATTCGTCACAAAATTGGATATCAGAAATTTTGGTGCATGAAAATGATTTCGTCACTAGACTTTTACCTCGTAAAGAGGTTTTTTTTATAAGATATTGATGTCCAGCAAACTGCAGAATTCGGCAAGTCCATACGTAAGCCCTGCGACATCTCTAAAATCCCATTGTGCAACAGAATGTTGCATGCACCGTGGGAGTGAGGAGCGAAAGAGGCAGGAGCAGCAGCAACAACAACATCGGATCCATCCAATGCATCCAAATTGCCACTCCAGTGGCATCAACTCAGCAGCAACAGAGCAGCAGCAGCAGCATTTTTGCGGCGATTTCTCCAATTGCCAGACGCTTGCTGTCGCGTCAAATTGGCAACAGCGCTGGCAAAAATTGATTGGCAAACTCCTTGGCAGTCTTCTCATCCAGCCCGGACCACAAATTGCCCGATCCTGTGGCATTTGTGCCATTCTGGCTAAATCCTGGCGAGACCTGCAAGAAAATACAAAAATATTATTAATAAAAAATGCTAATACAAAAATTGCGAGTCTTTGCAGGTTCACAAGTTGCCACCTGCTTTTCACAACAACAAATAAGCAGATGTGGCAACTCCTGCAAATATCAATGGTGACATGCCACAATGTCGCAACAACAACAGAAGGAGCAACTTGCGGCGTTCTTCAACGCCAGATCCGGCATCCTTGTGATGCTCAACACATGCTGCCAACTGGCAAGAATATGATTATGACAACAATTCGTCCACATCATACCGCATGCTGGAGCAAGTGGCGGCTCCAAAGGAGGCGGCAGATCGTGGACGAACATGCATGGCAACTCCTGGATGCAATCCTGCATCCCACTGGCACCATCAATAATGGCAGCTCTATGCTGCAGCGCGCCTCCAATTGGCAATTATCCAATTGCCAGAGTGACACCATGGTCGACTGCTGGCCACGACGGCGGCGAGAGAGTGCTCAATGGACGCTTCAATTCTTCCACAACCGACCTGCATCATTAAAATGCCGTTTTCACGGCACTGGGCTCCATTACGATGATCCTTGGCGGCTCCTCCTCCAAGAATGTGAGATGACATTGAAGTTTGTGTTTTACATTTTCTGGTTTATTTTCAGGCACCTAAAACGCCTGAGAGTGAAAAAAAGGGGCATTCAGGGTCATCACCTCCAGCCGGGTCGCTGCTGGTCGATCTGGTGGTGGTGGTCACTGAACCCTGAGAGGCATCCACAACTGGGTCAACAGCAGCAGCAACTCCGGCGAGGTCCATTTCCCGGCTCATCTGGTGGCCACTCGGCCACGCCGGAGCATCAGCAATTACGCGGGCGACAGCAGCAGGAGCAGCAGCAGAGGAAGCAGCAGCAGAGGAAGCAGCAGCAGAGACAGCAGCAGCAGAGGCAGCAGCAGCAGAGGAAGCAGCAGCAGAGGCAGCAGCACTTTAAACGACTGAGTGTGGAAAAAAGGGGCATTCAGGGTCATCACTTCCAGCCGGGTCGCTGCTGGTCGATCTGGTGGTGGTGGTCACTGAACCCTGAGAGTCATCCACAACTGGGTCAACAGCAGCAGCAACTCCGGCGAGGTCCATTTCCTGGCTCATCTAGTGGCCACTCGGCCAAGCCTGAGCATCAGCAATTACGCGGGCGACAGCAGCAGGAGCAGCAGCAGAGGAAGCAGCAGCAGAGGAAGCAGCAGCAGAGACAGCAGCAGCAGAGGCAGCAGCAGCAGAGGAAGCAGCAGCAGAGGCAGCAGCAGCATAGGCAGCAGCAGCATAGGCAGCAGCAGCAGAGGCAGCAGCAGCAGAGAAAGCAGCAGAGGCAGCAGCAGCAGAGGCATCAGCAGCAGAAGCAGCGGCAGAAGCAGCTGGCTACAAATCCCCATTGCCATGGCAATGGCAGCGAGGAATGGTGGCGTCTCGCTTGCGAGTCACAGCATCCTCATCCACATCCACCTGGACAGGCGTCCAGGCAATACAACAGCAATAGCAGCAACTGCGTGCCCTCTTGGGCAGCAGCAGCGTGTCCTCAGCTGGACGAGCAGCTTCGCTGCCAGCAGCAACAGCAGCGGCCAAATAGGCCATTTTCAAACTTTTCACTGAGGCCACTGCGGCAGTCCCAGGTGCATATGGGAGCACTTGCAGTACTGCTGCTGCTGGCCACCACTCACCTGATGTCCTGCAGGTGCATCCCAACTACAATTTCGGCAGCTATTCCGCTTTTGCCATCTCCATGGCAGAGGCAGCAGCAAGAGGAAGAAGAAGAAGACGACGAACAACAACGCTGGATGGCAACTGTGTGGAAATCTGTATGTACGAGGAGAAACGCAGTTTAGTATCTCTGATCAATTTTATGTAAATTTCTACATATCACTTACTTACCCACTAAACGTACAGTCAGCATAGGCCCCCATATAAAATTGCTGATTTTTATTCTACCTGAAAAGAAATAGTTTGCATAATTATTATTAATCATTTTGTATTTTGTAGAATACACATCTAGTCTTGACCTAAAAAAAAAAAAATAGAATAGGAATACTTACCATTTTTTTCTATTTGCCAACTCACTTTTACTTTTACCTGAAAAGAAAAGAAAATCACTTGAACTTTTTTGTTTGTGTGTCGTAGGTCAGGTCTCTATGTAGTTTCAAATTGTCGTAATTGTTACCCTTTTGCATCTGCATAGTCACCGTTCCATTCTTGTATTTTATTGTCCATAATACTTGATGCCAGTCCCTGTAATTTACCTGTTAATATCCAGCAAACTAATGTTTATAAAATAAGTTATTGTAAATGAACACTCGGCTTTACTGACCAGAGGAAGAATAACGAAGATGAAAATGTACACTCACACACACACACTTAATTGTAATAGATGCTCTGAGCGCATGCACTCACACATTCACACGATACACATGATACACGACACATTGGCCGATAGTTCTGTTAAACATAGCAGAACTGTTGACTGACTAACAGACTGTCAACTAAGAGAGTACCCACTATTTTAAAGGCACGAATGTACCAACAACACTGCAACTGCCGAACCTGAAGAGTTTCTATGAACTTTGAAGGTATTGGTGTTGCTCTGGTACCATTGCCGATGGCCGTTGACCTACAATTGTTTTCGTCACCGTCGCCGAGTGCGGATCGCTCGCTGCGTTCAACTTGAATTGAAAATTGAACATAAAATAATTGCAATTGCAACTAGAAAAGTGTGTGTCGTGCGCGCAGAGTTTCTACCACCAGCTCTTTAGCTACTTAGCTATAGCAAACAACAACCTGTGTCATTAATCATTCTATTGTCACCGAACCTAATTTAATCATAGATATACAATCATTGTTATACCCCGATTAAATTACGACAAAACTAAAAAAAACTGATCGCCTAGGTTAATCCTCTGTTTCTCCACAGTTCCACCACCTACTATGTCAATCAAGCTTACTTATAAGAAATGAATTAACCATACAACCTTAAGCCAGCTGCCTTTCCAATATACTACCTGTTACCAAAGCTCCCCAAACTAAGGTGTAATCATGCAGTCAAATTAATTTTAGCAATCTAAAATAACGATATTATTATTAAAATTATAAAATAATATCCAACTAACCAGTTTACAAACACCCTACCAGGACAATTCTCCAAACAATGTTTTCATTATATTTAACTTCATCCATGCCACCAATGATCAATCAACTAAGATCCATCTCAATTCTAAATGTATATTATTTCACGTCCAGTCAAAATACCTGATGCGGTTGATAAATACAACTATCCTATAATCTAACACTCTAGGATTAAACTACCTGATTAAACAATAAGAAACAAATATATTAAATCAATATGAAATTTAATCACCATAAAGCTGAATCAAGTTAATTAACAAAAACAAAACTATCTTTAACTATCTAAAGCTATCTACTGAAACAATATACTTCTTCCTAATAAAATTCCTCCATCCAAGGTTCAATTCAACTGTCTAATTTAAATAAAATAATCTGAAATGCCCCATATAAAAATTATAGTTACCACCTGATCGCCTATTCTAATCCTCTGTTTCTCCACAGTTGTGTGTAAACCACCTACAAAGTCAATCAGGCTTACTTGTAAGAAATGATTTAACCATGCAACCTTAAGCCAACTGCCTTTCCAATATACTACCTGTTATCAAGGCTCCCCAAACTAGGGTGTGATCATGCAGTCAAATTAATTTTAGCAACCTGGAATAGCGATATTATAATTGAAATTATAAAATAATATTCAACTAACCAGCTTACAAACACCCTACCATGACAATGCTCCAAACAATGTTTTCATTATATTTTACTTCATCCATGCCACCAATGATCAATCAACTAAGATCCATCTCAATTCTAAATGTATATTATTTCACCTCCAGTCAAAATACCTGAAGCGGTTGATAAATACAACTATCCTATAATCTAACACTCTAGCTTTAAGCTACCTGATTAAACAATAACAAATAAATATATTAGATCAATATGAAATTCAATCACCATAAAGCTGAATCAAGTTAATTAACAACAACAAACTATCGTTAACTATCTAAAGCTATTTATTAAAACAATACATTTTCTCCTAATAAAATTCCTCCATTTAAGGTTCAATTCAACTGTCTGATTTAAATAAAATAAAACAATCTGAAATGCCCCAAATCAAAATTATAATTACCACCTGATCGCCTATGCTAATCCTCTGTTTTTTTCCACAGTTGTGTGTAAAGCCACCTACAAAGTCAATCAAACTTACTTATAAGAAATGAATTAACCATACTTAATAAAACAACCTTAAGCCTACTACTAACTGCTATCAAAGCTACGCAAAATAATAGTTAACAAATAAAAAGTTCAACAAAACTACCTTCAACTATCTAAAGCTATCTACTAAAACAGTATAATTCTTTCTAATAAAATTCCCCCATTCAAGGATCAATTCAACGGTCTAACTTAAATAAAACAATCTGAAATGCCCCAAATCAAATTATAAATACTACCTGGTCGCATAGGTTAGTCTTCTGTTTCTCCTCAGTTGTGTGTAAAACCACCTACTAAGTCAATCAAGCTTACTTGTAAGATATTGTAAGGAAGCTTCTAGCCAGGGTATAGACTCAGTCTGCCGGGGCCAGAACTTACAAGAAAGTTTGTAAGATTCGCTGGACGCGAAGCAAAGGGAGGGGAAATGTTTGTTCGTAATAAAACTACAACGATAATGACCTCACGTATGCCCCAACGGCGGGCGCGTGGGACAACTCTACATGGCCGGGGAGCGGTACAGGGTATACTCTGGTGCTCCGCTGGCAGCAAGAACTACAGGGATCTAATAGGAAAAGTTAGTAGCAATGGCTGCCGGGATTTATCGCACGGCCAACGGGATCGATTCCTCGTTCAAACCAAGGGATAGTTAGTAGGGATTAATGCCGGGATTAGTCACGCGGCTAATGGGAGCAATTCCTCGTTCAAACTACAGGGTATTTAATAGGGATTAATGCCGGGATTACTCACACGGCTAACGGGAGCAATTCCTCGTTCAAACTACAGGTATCTAATAGGGATTGTTGCCGGGATTAGTCACGCGGCTGACGGGATCGATTCCTCGTCCAAACTACGGGATATTTAATGATTGTTAGCAAATAATTAAACGGAGGCTTGGGTTAAATACAGTTAAACTTTATTGATCGGGCTTCCGCCGGGTCCTCTGACAGCCCCACGGGGGCCGCATCGTCAGCGTGCGGATCGTCTCGGGCGTGTTGGAGTTCCTCCAGGAGTGGCGGGAGGTCCGCATGACCCACCCGCGGGCTCGCCGGGGCCGTTGGGGATACCGGGAGGTTACTGGGGTGTAGTGGCCAGTCCGTCCGCCTCCCTACCCACCCGGGTGACGTCTCGGCTCCGGAATCCAAATACGACGCCGCCTCGATCATCGCTGGGACCGGTGAAGGGGACCGTGGCTCCTCTACGCGACTCGGCGAATTGCGCGCATGCGGCACCTCGATATATAACGTCGAGTATTCGGCTGTCATGAATACGACTAACCCGTCGTAATGGTCCACCGACCGCGTAGAGCTCCGATAGAGCGTGTGCCTATATTCCCTGCGTGGCTCCTCCCGCCTCTGCCGACCGTAGAACGGCCTTTCGCGCCTGGGATCGCGGTGCGATGGACCACTCCGTGGCTCCGGACGAGGCTCGGTCTCGTCGCTGTCGCACCCCTCCGGCTCAGTCCCGCTGTTGCTGCAGTCCTCCACCCGCACCTCCGGCCATGGTTCCTCGTCCTCCTCGTCGCTAATCTCGATTATGTCCTCTGGGTCCATCTGTGAAACTTAACCTCTTTAATTATACCCTGTCAATTCTATTGGCAACTAAACTACCCGTGCGGCTCACAGACTACGAAAAGTTATCTTAAATTAAAACGACTAAACTACTGGGAAAAGTAAAAAAATAGAGGGAATTGTGGTTATGTGGTGGTAACATTCTTACTCCCCCCTGGTTCCGTCTCATCAGGGTTCTTTGTAAATAGATCCTGATCGTCCTCCTCCTCGCCCTGGAAGAACGGCTTCAGTTGCATCACATTGGCCACCCTTCTCTTGCGCTCCCCGTCGCGCGAGAGTCGCAAAGCTCCCCAAACTAAGGTGTAATCATGCAGTCAAATTAATTTTAGCAATCTAAAATAACGATATTATTATTAAAATTATAAAATAATATCCAACTAACCAGTTTACAAACACCCTACCAGGACAATTCTCCAAACAATGTTTTCATTATATTTAACTTCATCCATGCCACCAATGATCAATCAACTAAGATCCATCTCAATTCTAAATGTATATTATTTCACGTCCAGTCAAAATACCTGATGCGGTTGATAAATACAACTATCCTATAATCTAACACTCTAGGTTTAAACTACCTGATTAAACAATAAGAAACAAATATATTAGATCAATATGAAATTTAATCACCATAAAGCTGAATCAAGTTAATTAACAAAAACAAAACTATCTTTAACTATCTAAAGCTATCTACTGAAACAATATACTTCTTCCTAATAAAATTCCTCCATCCAAGGTTCAATTCAACTGTCTAATTTAAATAAAATAATCTGAAATGCCCCATATAAAAATTATAGTTACCACCTGATCGCCTATTCTAATCCTCTGTTTCTCCACAGTTGTGTGTAAACCACCTACAAAGTCAATCAGGCTTACTTGTAAGAAATGATTTAACCATGCAACCTTAAGCCAACTGCCTTTCCAATATACTACCTGTTATCAAGGCTCCCCAAACTAGGGTGTGATCATGCAGTCAAATTAATTTTAGCAACCTGGAATAGCGATATTATAATTGAAATTATAAAATAATATTCAACTAACCAGCTTACAAACACCCTACCATGACAATGCTCCAAACAATGTTTTCATTATATTTTACTTCATCCATGCCACCAATGATCAATCAACTAAGATCCATCTCAATTCTAAATGTATATTATTTCACCTCCAGTCAAAATACCTGAAGCGGTTGATAAATACAACTATCCTATAATCTAACACTCTAGCTTTAAACTACCTGATTAAACAATAACAAATAAATATATTAGATCAATATGAAATTCAATCACCATAAAGCTGAATCAAGTTAATTAACAACAACAAACTATCGTTAACTATCTAAAGCTATTTATTAAAACAATACATTTTCTCCTAATAAAATTCCTCCATTTAAGGTTCAATTCAACTGTCTGATTTAAATAAAATAAAACAATCTGAAATGCCCCAAATCAAAATTATAATTACCACCTGATCGCCTATGCTAATCCTCTGTTTTTTTCCACAGTTGTGTGTAAAGCCACCTACAAAGTCAATCAAACTTACTTATAAGAAATGAATTAACCATACTTAATAAAACAACCTTAAGCCTACTACTAACTGCTATCAAAGCTACGCAAAATAATAGTTAACAAATAAAAAGTTCAACAAAACTACCTTCAACTATCTAAAGCTATCTACTAAAACAGTATAATTCTTTCTAATAAAATTCCCCCATTCAAGGATCAATTCAACGGTCTAACTTAAATAAAACAATCTGAAATGCCCCAAATCAAATTATAAATACTACCTGGTCGCATAGGTTAGTCTTCTGTTTCTCCTCAGTTGTGTGTAAAACCACCTACTAAGTCAATCAAGCTTACTTGTAAGATATTGTAAGGAAGCTTCTAGCCAGGGTATAGACTCAGTCTGCCGGGGCCAGAACTTACAAGAAAGTTTGTAAGATTCGCTGGACGCGAAGCAAAGGGAGGGGAAATGTTTGTTCGTAATAAAACTACAACGATAATGACCTCACGTATGCCCCAACGGCGGGCGCGTGGGACAACTCTACATGGCCGGGGAGCGGTACAGGGTATACTCTGGTGCTCCGCTGGCAGCAAGAACTACAGGGATCTAATAGGAAAAGTTAGTAGCAATGGCTGCCGGGATTTATCGCACGGCCAACGGGATCGATTCCTCGTTCAAACCAAGGGATAGTTAGTAGGGATTAATGCCGGGATTAGTCACCCGGCTAACGGGAGCAATTCCTCGTTCAAACTACAGGTATCTAATAAGGATTGTTGCCGGGATTAGTCACGCGGCTAACGGGAGCAATTCCTCGTTCAAACTACAGGTATCTAATAAGGATTGTTGCCGGGATTAGTCACGCGGCTGACGGGATCGATTCCTCGTCCAAACTACGGGATATTTAATGATTGTTAGCAAATAATTAAACGGAGGCTTGGGTTAAATACAGTTAAACTTTATTGGCGTTTTCTTCTAGTTTATACTTCTACTACTACGCGTTCCCTACCGCACGTTTTTGCCTAACCTCTTTACTCACTCTCTTTAACTCCTTGACGCGCCAAGTCGCGACGTCCACTCGCTTCCACTTCTCGATAGCAACTCTCGAGCCTCTCACCGCCAAGCCATGCGCTAGTGTCGGTCGTACAACTCACCACAGCTTTCGTTCTCTTCACCTCGGAGCTTTCGCTCTCTCACAACGAGATGAAGAGGCGCTGCGTTCGGCAGTGTTGTACAACCGATCACTAACGCCCGCATGGTTGTAATGGTGACCGTTGCGTTCGAATTTAATTTTAAATCCTAACCGCTATCTTGATTACATGCAACAATTACTTAGGTTTAATGCGCTCCGTGCGCTTTTCTTTAATTAATTAATGCCTTAATTCTAACTTAAAAACTAACAAGAGCGCTTCATTGCGCGAGGTGAGATCCATTTCTCTACTTATGAACTATAAAAAGGAACTATAAAAAATAAACAAAACGCTTCATTGCGAACCCTTATTGGCTATAATATTGTGGGGTGGTGCGCGCCTAGCGCCGCCTCACACCTAAACCTTAACCATACAACTTTAAGCCAGCTGCCTTTCCAATATACTACCTGTTATCAAGGCTCCCCAAACTAGGGTGTGATCATGCAGTCAAATTAATTTTAGCAATCTGGAATACCGATATTATAATTGAAATTATAAAATAATATTCAACTAACCAGCTTACAAACACCCTACCATGACAATGCTCCAAACAATGTTTTCATTATATTTAACTTCATCCATGCCACCAATGATCAATCAACTAAGATCCATCTCAATTCTAAATGTATATTATTTCACCTCCAGTCAAAATACCTGAAGGGGTTGATAAATACAACTATCCTATAATCTAACACTCTAGGTTTAAATTACCTGATTAAACAATAACAAACAAATATATTAGATCAATATGAAATTTAATCACCATAAAGCTGAATCAAGTTAATTAACAAAAACAAAACTATCTTTAACTATCTAAAGCTATCTACTGAAACATTATACTTCTTCCTAATGAAACTCCTCCATCCAAGGTTCAATTCAACTGTCTAATTTAAATAAAATAATCTGAAATGCCCCAAATAAAAATTATAGTTACCACCTGATCGCCTATGCTAATCCTCTGTTTCTCCACAGTTGTATGTAAACCACCTACAAAGTCAATCAGGCTTACTTGTAAGAAATGAATTAACCATACAACCTTAAGCCAACTGCCTTTCCAATATACTACCTGGCTCCCCAAACTAGGGTGTGATCATGCAGTCAAATTAATTTTATCAACCTGGAATACCGATATTATAATTGAAATTATAAAATAATATTCAACTAACCAGCTTACAAACACCCTACCATGACAATGCTCCAAACAATGTTTTCATTATATTTAACTTCATCCATGCCACCAATGATCAATCAACTAAGATCCATCTCAATTCTAAATGTATATTATTTCACCTCCAGTCAAAATACCTGAAGGGGTTGATAAATACAACTATCCTATAATCTAACACTCTAGGTTTAAATTACCTGATTAAACAATAACAAACAAATATATTAGATCAATATGAAATTGAATCACCATAAAGCTGAATCAAGTTAATTAACAAAAACAAAACTATCTTTAACTATCTAAAGCTATCTACTGAAACATTATACTTCTTCCTAATGAAACTCCTCCATCCAAGGTTCAATTCAACTGTCTAATTTAAATAAAATAATCTGAAATGCCCCAAATAAAAATTATAGTTACCACCTGATCGCCTATGCTAATCCTCTGTTTCTCCACAGTTGTGTGTAAACCACCTACAAAGTCAATCAGGCTTACTTGTAAGAAATGAATTAACCATACAACCTTAAGCCAACTGCCTTTCCAATATACTACCTGTTATCAAGGCTCCCCAAACTAGGGTGTGATCATGCAGTCAAATTAATTTTATCAACCTGGAATAGCGATATTATAATTGAAATTATAAAATAATATTCAACTAACCAGCTTACAAACACCCTACCATGACAATGCTCCAAACAATGTTTTCATTATATTTTACTTCATCCATGCCACCAATGATCAATCAACTAAGATCCATCTCAATTCTAAATGTATATTATTTCACCTCCAGTCAAAATACCTGGAGCGGTTGATAAATACAACTATCCTATAATCTAACACTCTAGCTTTAAACTACCTGATTAAACAATAACAAATAAATATTTTAGATCAATATGAAATTCAATCACCATAAAGCTGAATCAAGTTAATTAACAACAACAAACTATCTTTAACTATCTAAAGCTATTTATTAAAACAATACATTTTATCCTAATAAAATTCCTCCATTTAAGGTTCAATTCAACTGTCTAATTTAAATAAAATAAAACAATCTGAAATGCCCCAAATCAAAATTATAATTACCACCTGATCGCCTATGCTAATCCTCTGTTTTTTTCCACAGTTGTGTGTAAAGCCACCTACAAAGGCAATCAAACTTACTTATAAGAAATGAATTAACCATACTTAATAAAACAACCTTCAGCCTACTACTAACTGCTATCAAAGCTACGAAAAATAATAGTTAACAAATAAAAAGTTCAACAAAACTACCTTCAACTATCTAAAGCTATCTACTAAAACAGTATAATTCTATCTAATAAAATTCCCCCATTCAAGGATCAATTGAACGGTCTAACTTAAATAAAACAATCTGAAATGCCCCAAATCAAATTATAAATACTACCTGGTCGCATAGGTTAGTCTTCTGTTTCTCCTCAGTTGTGTGTAAAACCACCTACTAAGTCAATCAAGCTTACTTGTAAGATATGAATTAACCATACAACCTTAAGCCAGCTGCCTTTCCAATATACTACCTGTTATCAAGGCTCCCCAAACTAGGGTGTGATCATGCAGTCAAATTAATTTTAGCAATCTGGAATACCGATATTATAATTGAAATTATAAAATAATATTCAACTAACCAGCTTACAAACACCCTACCATGGCAATGCTCCAAACAATGTTTTCATTATATTTAACTTCATCCATGCCACCAATGATCAATCAACTAAGATCCATCTCAATTCTAAATGTATATTATTTCACCTCCAGTCAAAATACCTGAAGGGGTTGATAAATACAACTATCCTATAATCTAACACTCTAGGTTTAAACTACCTGATTAAACAATAACAAACAAATATATGAGATCAATATGAAATTTAATCACCATAAAGCTGAATCAAGTTAATTAACAAAAACAAAACTATCTTTAACTATATAAAGCTATCTACTGAAACAATATACTTCTTCCTAATGAAACTCCTCCATCCAAGGTTCAATTCAACTGTCTAATTTAAATAAAATAATCTAAAATGCCCCAAATAAAAATTATAGTTACCACCTGATCGCCTATGCTAATCCTCTGTTTCTCCACAGTTGTGTGTAAACCACCTACAAAGTCAATCAGGCTTTCTTGTAAGAAATGAATTAACCATACAACCTTAAGCCAACTGCCTTTCCAATATACTACCTGTTATCAAGGCTCCCCAAACTAGGGTGTGATCATGCAGTCAAATTAATTTTAGCAACCTGGAATAGCGATATTATAATTGAAATTATAAAATAATATTCAACTAACCAGCTTACCAGTATAATTCTTTCTAATAAAATTCCCCCATTCAAGGATCAATTCAACGGTCTAACTTAAATAAAACAATCTGAAATGCCCCAATTCAAATTATAAATACTACCTGGTCGCATAGGTTAGTCTTCTGTTTCTCCTCAGTTGTGTGTAAAACCACCTACTAAGTCAATCAAAATTACTTATAAGAAATGTATCACTGCGGACGGCAGTCCGCGCTAGTGACGAAAGCAGCTCGAAGGGTGCGAAGGCGACTAGCATATATACACAGAAAGAATGGAAAATTTGCTACGACTGTCCGATCAGGTCGAGTTATATACCGATCGAAAGGTATCAATTTAACTTAAAAATGTGCATACTAAGACTTTTAGAAACTCACCTGGTTCGTGAGATAAACAGGTGTAAGTGGGAGGGGCATAATTTAAATGATTGGAGCTAATGGGGCCGTTGGAACGTTTTTGATTTTTTTTTAATTTTTTACTATTTTAATCAAAAATACGCGTCGAATGACACCTTGATCATCAAAATCCGAGCACTGGTTCAAAAGATAATTAATTTTGAAATTTTTGGCGGCCTTCCGAAAATGAGATGAAAGGTCAGTTTGTCTGTTTGTTTGTTTGGATCAAATCGCTAATTTAGCTTAAAAGTTTGAATGAGGACTTGTTCCCGCTCAAAAATCTAGAAACGTTTGTTTTACGACTTTTTCGAAAAATCGCTAGTTTAGCGGGAAATCGCTAAAAACCGCTAAAATTAAAACCCCCATAGCATCCAAACGATAAAAGCTACAGATGTGATATATACATCGTTGAAAAGGGCTTTTAGGCATACCTTCAAAGATTTTTATACCCGTTACTTATTAAAAATAAGTAAAAGGGGATATTATATTCGTTGCAATGTATGTAACAGGGAGAAGGAAGCATCTCCGACCCTATAAAGTATATATATTCTTGATCAGCATCAACAGCCGAGTCGATATAGCCATGTCCGTCTGTCCGTCCGTCCGTCTGTCCGTCTGTCCGTCTGTGTGAGTTCAAAGATCTCAGAGACTATAAGAGCTAGAGCAACGCAGGTCAAGTTTGTTTCAAAATTTTGCCACGCCCCTTTCCGCCTCCGTAAATCGCGAAAATCCACCACACGCACAGTTTTCAAGATATTATGTTTTTTTAAACGGTGAACGTTAGCTACTGTTATTACCTATCATCCTATTAAATCTCAAAAAGATCGGACAAACAGAAAGGTGGTACTGGCTGATTAAAGCTTTTAAGCAATTAAAATGCCTAAAAGCATGCAATAAAAAAATTTTAATTTGTTTATGTAAGTAACGGGTATCCTATAGTCGGGAGCTCGACTATAGCCTTTCCCACTTGTTTTTTAAGTAAAAAGGTAAACAGCTACAGGTAAAACAAGTGGGAAAGGCTATAGTCGAGCTCCCGACTATAGGATACCCGTTACTTACCTAAATAAATTTAACTTTTTTTTTTATTGCATGCTTTTAGGCACTTTTATTGCTTAAAAGCTTTAATCAGCCAGTACCACCTTTCTGTTTGTCCGATCTTGTTGGGATTTAGTAGAATGATAGGTAAAAACAATAGCTAACGTTCACCGTTCAAAAAAAAACCTAATATCTTAAAAACTGTGCGTGTGGTGGATTTTCGCGATTTACGGAGGCGGAAAGGGGCGTGCCAAAATTTAGAAACAAACTTGACCTGCGTGGGGTTTATAGAAATCTGTGTGCCAAATTTGGTTGCTCTAGCTTTTATAGTCTCTGAGATCTAGGCGCTCACACGGACGGACAGACGGACGGACGGACGGACGGACGGACGGACGGACGGACGGACGGACAGACGGACAGACGGACATGGCTATATCGACTCGGCTGTTGATGCTGATCAAGAATATATATACTTTATAGGGTCGGAGATGCTTCCTTCTCCCTGTTACATACATTGCAACGAATACAATATCCCCTTTTACTTATTTTTAATAAGTAACGGGTATAATAAGGTAGTTTTTCCCACATTTTAGCGATTTAAGAAAAATCTACACATGAAATCACCAAAAAATATGTTATATGTTATATGCAATTTTATTCCGCGTTTTTTGACATATAACACATATCTGTCAAAATTCGTTTGGGCAAGATATTACCTATTAACTGAATATACCTTTTACCTTTACACTACTGCATGTACATAAGCAGTATGTACACTGCTTGCAGCGTAATTCGGAAATAAACTGCTTGCAAGTGGTGAATTCTTTTAGCGGCAGATAAATCATTTTATAATCAAAATATAGAAACGTGTGTTTTACAACTTTTTCGAAAAATCGCTTGTTTAGCGGGAAATCGCTAAAAACCGCTAAAATTGAAACCCCCATAGCATCCAAACGATAAAAGCTACAGATTTGATCTATAGATCGTTGAAAAGGTATTTCAAAGGGCTCTTAGGCATACTTTGAACTTTTTTTTAAGTAAACAGGTAAACATCTACAGGTGAAATAAGGTATTTTTCCCACATTTTGTCGATTTTGAGAAAACGCCAGTATTGATTTTTTCTAATTTTGCATGTATGTTTGTAAAAGAACTAGTGTTGCCAGACAGTTTGTTTTTGCTTGTACAAACAATAAACACCTTTTGACAAAGTTGTACCGTCAAAATATATTGCAATTTTCAAAATTTCTGATATCTTACTTCAAAATTTCTGATATCTTATAAAAAACCTCTTTACGAGGTAAAAGTCTAGTGACGAAATCATTTTCATGCACCAAAATTTCTGATATCCAATTTTGTGACGAATTATATTAAGGTTTACTTATAAATTACTAAAAAAAAATTTTGTCACTCGGCACATTGCGCTAATTTCTTCATACCTAAGAAATATTTATTTTTTGCGCAGTGCCGAGTGACAAAATTTTTTTTAGTAATTTTTAAGTAAACCTTAATATTATTCGTCACAAAATTGGATATCAGAAATTTTGGTGCATGAAAATGATTTCGTCACTAGACTTTTACCTCGTAAAGAGGTTTTTTATAAGATATACTAGGGGGCTACGCCCCCTGCTCGCTTCGCTCGCAACATTGTCTTTAGTTGTCCGGTTGAACAAATTTACATAATATTCGCCCCCTGCTCGCTTCGCTCGCCAACCCGCAGCTCGCTACGCTCGCAGCATTGTATTTTTTAACAAATTTATATAATATAACATTTTTTCTAAAAAAAAAAAACGGAAATATTTAGCTTCCGCTGTCCGCTGTCCGCTGCCTTAATTTTTTTCCTTGCAATTGAACTTTGGCTAAAAAGTCGGATTTGGTGATTTGGCGGGAAAAAGCTAAATTTGGCGGGAAAAAGCTAAATTTGGCGGGAAAAAGCTAAATTAAGCGAATTAGTCAAAATTTGCAAGAAGAGTTAATCTAAAAGTTTTGTTAGGATATCTCCGATTGCATCCGATTGTTCCTATGGCAGCTATATGATATAGTCATCCGACTTTGACCAAATTTGGTCAGAATGTAAGAGACAGCCCCAATCATACAATCTGTGAGTTTGGTTGAGATATCTTAAGAAACAAATAAGTTTTTCATACTTAAGGTGTTTTTCATCGGATTGTTCCTATGGCAGCTTTAAGATATAGTCATTCCACTTTGACCAAATTTGGTCAGAATGTAAGAGACACTACCAAACATATAATCTGTGAGTTTGGTTGAGATATCTTAAGAAACAAAAAAGTTTTTCATTCTAAAGGTGTTTTTCATCGGATTGTTCCTATGGCAGCTTTAAGATATAGTCATTCCACTTTGACCAAATTTGGTCAGAATGTAAGAGACAGTACCAAACATGTAATCTGTGAGTTTGGTTGAGATATCTTAAGAAACAAAAAAGTTTTTCATACTAAAGGTGTTTTTCATCGGATTGTTCCTATGGCAGCTTTAAGATATAGTCATTCCACTTTGACCAAATTTGGTCAGAATGTAAGAGACAGTACCAAACATGTAATCTGTGAGTTTGGTTGAGATATCTTAAGAAACAAAAAAGTTTTTCATACTAAGCAATTCCGTGACCTTTGACCTTGATTTTGACCCTCTTACAGGTGGAATTTCGCAAAACGCCGTCTTATTGCACGATGAAATTATCTCATCTATGTTGTGTGCAAATTTCAGCTCTCTATCTTTTACCGTTTGGGCTGCACGTTGATTCTCAGTGAGTCAGTCAGTGAGTCAGTCAGTGAGTCAGGACAAAGAGTTTTATATATATAGATAACATTTTTTCTAAAAAAAAAAAACGGAAATATTTAGCTTCCGCTGTCCGCTGTCCGCTGCCTTAATTTTTTTCCTTGCAATTGAACTTTGGCTAAAAAGTCGGATTTGGTGATTTGGCGGGAAAAAGCTAAATTTGGCGGGAAAAAGCTAAATTTGGCGGGAAAAAGCTAAATTAAGCGAATTAGTCAAAATTTGCAAGAAGAGTTAATCTAAAAGTTTTGTTAGGATATCTCCGATTGCATCCGATTGTTCCTATGGCAGCTATATGATATAGTCATCCGACTTTGACCAAATTTGGTCAGAATGTAAGAGACAGCCCCAATCATACAATCTGTGAGTTTGGTTGAGATATCTTAAGAAACAAATAAGTTTTTCATACTTAAGGTGTTTTTCATCGGATTGTTCCTATGGCAGCTTTAAGATATAGTCATTCCACTTTGACCAAATTTGGTCAGAATGTAAGAGACACTACCAAACATATAATCTGTGAGTTTGGTTGAGATATCTTAAGAAACAAAAAAGTTTTTCATTCTAAAGGTGTTTTTCATCGGATTGTTCCTATGGCAGCTTTAAGATATAGTCATTCCACTTTGACCAAATTTGGTCAGAATGTAAGAGACAGTACCAAACATGTAATCTGTGAGTTTGGTTGAGATATCTTAAGAAACAAAAAAGTTTTTCATACTAAAGGTGTTTTTCATCGGATTGTTCCTATGGCAGCTTTAAGATATAGTCATTCCACTTTGACCAAATTTGGTCAGAATGTAAGAGACAGTACCAAACATGTAATCTGTGAGTTTGGTTGAGATATCTTAAGAAACAAAAAAGTTTTTCATACTAAGCAATTCCGTGACCTTTGACCTTGATTTTGACCCTCTTACAGGTGGAATTTCGCAAAACGCCGTCTTATTGCACGATGAAATTATCTCATCTATGTTGTGTGCAAATTTCAGCTCTCTATCTTTTACCGTTTGGGCTGCACGTTGATTCTCAGTGAGTCAGTCAGTGAGTCAGTCAGTGAGTCAGTCAGTGAGTCAGGACAAAGAGTTTTATATATATAGATTAACTTCGGGTACTGGGAGCCTTGCCCTACTAAGGTCACGAGCAGCCTAGGCGAATTTACCCCTCAATATTAACATTGTCTCCTACTCATCTGCACTCACCTTTACTCTCCCAGACTTAAGCCTCACGCACTACCTTTACAATACCCCTATGTTCTCCATATCTTGCCTCCATTGCTCCTCTACGCCTCCCTGATTGCAATCAATTGCAATTTACAACATTTTCCGCGTGGTCCCCTCGAGGGTGTTTGCGGACTGATTCAAAATAATACTGGTTACCATGGGTGCCTTAAGTATGTATTTTGTTTCGCCTGAATATATATGCCCACGCAACAGGCAGGCATATATTGTAAAAAAAAATAAAAAATAATAATTTATATAAGCTTTAAATATAAGCAAAACCATGGAGGTCCAATCCTATAATTGTTATTCTCTCACATTTGTTTTTCTCTTTATCTTTATTCTGTTATTTTTATCCACTTAAAGCCAAGAAGGCGTTATTCACACAAATAACACACATTTAATTTTACTGACCAATAAGCCTTACAATATATAAGAAATTAATTTTCTACTTAAACTTAAGGCAACTAATATAAAACAAAAAAAAAATTATATTTTATATAACTTTTAAATATAATTAAAGCCATGGAGGCCTTATTAAATACTTATTAAATTTAAGCTCCCACCTGTCTCATATACTAAGACTCTTTACAACATTTGAAGAATAATAAAGAGATTGAAAAATTTAAAAAAAAAAAAAAAAAAAAAAAATTTAAAAAGGGGAAACTTTATCTACGAGCCATTTTTCTTCTTCTTCTTATAAAATCAGATATAAACCAACACATAAGCCCTTTATATAGCATACCCTCTCTCAAATCATTGAACTGAGCTAGTTATATCTTTCTAATATCCATTCTATCTATGATACGTATTGCCACCCAAACATAATCTATTCCCCTCAAAACTGATCAACCATCACTGCGGACGGCAGTCCGCGCTAGTGACGAAAGCAGCACGAAGGGTGCGAAGGCGACTAGCATATATACACAGGAAGAATGGAAAATTTGCTATGACTGTCCGATCGGGTTGAATTATATACCGATCGAAAGGTATCAATCTAACTTAAAAATGTGCATACTAAGACTTTAGGAAACTCACCTAGTTCTTGAGATAAACAGGTGTAAGTGGGAGGGGCAAAATTTAAATTATTGGAGCTAATGGGGCCGCTGGAGCCTTTTAGATTTTTTTTATAATTTTTCACTATACTTATCAAAAATACGCGTCGAATGACACCCTGATCATGAAAATCCGACCACTGGTTCAGAAGATAATTAATTTCGAAATTTTTGGTGCCCTTTTCAAAACGAGATGAAAAGTCAGTCTGTTTGTTTGTCTGTTTGTTTGTATAGATCAAAGCGTAGATTTAGCTTAAAAGTTTGAATAAGGACTTGTTCCCGATAAAAAATCTAGAAACGTTTGTTCTACGACTTTTTCAAAAAATAGCTAGTTTAGCGGGAAATCGCTAAAAACCGCTAAAATTGAAACCCCCATAGCATCCAAACGATAGGAGCCACAGATCTGTTCTATATGTCGTTGGAAAGGTGATTTGAAGGGCTTTTAGGCATACCTTCAAAGTTTTTTTTTTAAGTAAAAAGGTAAACAGCTACAGGTGAAATAAGGTATTTATTTCCACATTTTGGCGATTTAAGAAAAATCTACACATCAAATCACTTTTAAATATACTGCATGTTGTAGAGAATTCAATTACGCGTTTTTTGACATATAACACATATCTGTCAAAATTCGTTTGGGCAAGATATTACCTATTAACTGAATATACCTTACACCTTTACACTACTGCATGTACATATGCAGTATGTACACTGCTTGCAGTGCATGTGGAAAGATACTGCTTGCAAGTGGTCAATTCTCTTTGCGGCAGATAAATCATTTTATAATCAAAAATATAGAAACTTTTGTTTTTCGACTTTTTCGAAAAATAGCTAGTTTAGCGGGAAATCACTAAAAACCGCTAAAATTGGAACCCCCATATCATCCAAACGATAAAAGCTACAGATGTGATATATATATCGTTGAAAAGGTATTTTAAAGGGCTCTTAGGAATACCTTTAGTGTTTTTTTAAGATAAAAGGTAAACAGCAAGAGGTGAAATAAGGTATTTTTTCCCACATTAAGGCGATTTTTGTGAAAACGCAAGTAATGATTTTTTCTAATTTTCAATATATTGTAGTTTGTAAAATTTCGATGTGTTTGGAAGATATTACCTGTTAACAGAATATATACGTTTTGCTTAGAATTGGAATAGGTCAGCAGCAACAACGTGTCGTAGCAGCCAGAGCTTGAGAGTTCTGTTAGATTTTGACAAAATTGTACCGTCAAAATATATTGCAATTTTCAAAACTTTTGATATCTTACTCCAAAATTTCTGATATCTTATAAAAAAAACCTCTTTACGAGGTAAAAGTCTAGTGACGAAAACATTTTAATGCACCAAAATTTCTGATATCCAATTTTGTGACGAATAATATTAAGTTTTACTTAAAAATTACTACAAAAAAATTTTTTTGTCACTCGGCACATTGCGCTAATTTCTTCATACCTAATAAATATATATTTTTTGCGCAGTGCCGAGTGACAAAAAAATTTTTTTGTAGTAATTTTTAAGTAAAACTTAATATTATTCGTCACAAAATTGGATATCAGAAATTTTGGTGCATTAAAATGTTTTCGTCACTAGACTTTTACTTCGTAAAGAGGTTTTTTTTATAAGATATATAACTACAATTACTTGCTAACACGACTACCTTGATTAAAATGTTTATTTATTTCTTTCCACCCGCATCAAGGTACTAAAAAGGAATTCCTTGTCATCATGCCTCCAAATAATCCAAACTTTAACCAAGTCGACGACCTCAGGATCATTGCCTGGAGTGCAGCCGGAATATTGAATAGGCTCTCTGAATTAGAATCCCATATCTACCAACATAACATTGACATCGTTCTAATTTCAGAAACTCATCTAGTAGAAACAGATTCTATTGAAATCAAAGGGTATCATATATACACTGCAAACCATCCATCTAACCGTAGACGAGGAAGCTCTGCCACGATTGTTAATCATAATATTGAACATATGGCCCTCCCCACCATAGTGATTCCAACTATACAATGTGCACCTGTCTGCATCTCCCTCTCTGATCAACCAAGTATAAACATTTCAGCCATCTATTGCCCTCCAACTATAGGACTTTCATGTGAAGCTTTTAAAATTATCTTTAAGCTCTTTGAACCCCGATTCCATTTTGCCGGTGACTGGAATGCTAAACATCGCTGGTGGGGAAATGTTCGTGCCTGTAACCGTGGTAATGAATTGATTAAATGCTTAAGATCCCAAAACTATGACATTCTAGCTACTGGGTCCCCGACTCACATCCCCTATGATCAACGTAAGAGTCCCTCTGCAATCGATTTTGCAATCTACAATGGCATCCAAAATGACCGCCTCCACATTGAATCCTCACTTGATTTGGGCTCAGACCATCTTCCACTCCTTATTAGTCTCTCAAGCAAACCAAAATTCATACCCTTCAAAAAACCAATTCTTCCAGCTAACGCTGACATTAAAAAATTCCACCTCTGGCTCAATCAAAACATCCACCTTAATACAGAAATATCATCAGGACAAGACATTGAAGACTCCGTAGACATACTCACGAGAAATATTCATCAAGCTGCCAACTTTGCCTCAAATATGTCCTCTTATCTACCCTTGAACAGCCGATTTCGAATTCATTATACACCAAATCGACGCATACAGCAGCAAAACGCTGCTTTAAGTACAACCACCTCTGTCTTCGCAATAATGATGCCAGAAGACTTCATAGAATTGCCTCTAAGAGACTCAAGAAAGCTCTTGAAGCAAACAAAGCCAGACGTCTCGATAGAACACTAACTGCCATTGACCAAAGGGACAGATACAGTATGCAAAAGCTATGGAAATTCACTAAGCAAATCAAGATACAACCCACCCCAAATCTTCCTGTTAAACGCCAAACAAGTTCCAATGACCCTAACTCTAGCACTAATGAATACACCTGGTGCAAAACCACCTTAGAAAAAGCTGAAGCCTTCGCTGAACATCTTGAGTCTAGATTCAAACCTGTCTTACTAAACACTCCTAGCGAACGCCTTGAAATCACTCACCAAATAGAAATGCCAGTAACTTCTAGCCAATCGCGTTTCAGACCTATTACCCTCACTGAAGTTAAGAACCAAATAAAAAACCTTGAAAACAACAAAACTCCTGGAATGGATAAAATAGACAGTCGTACCATTAAATCCCTCCCAGACTCTGCACTTCTGTATCTCATCCTAATCTTCAACAACGTACTGCGTTACAGTGGAAAATGGCTCTAATGACAATGATTCCCAAACCTGGCAAGCCAACTGAACAACTAGCATCCTACAGACCAATAAGCTTACTCTCCGGCTTCTCTAAAATTCTTGAGCGTCTCCTATTTACTCGAATGTTCGAATCACAACCCTTTGCTAATGCTATTCCAAACCACCAGTTCGGATTTCGATACCAACACAGTACTGATCAGCAATTAGCTCGCGTAACAGAATTCATTCTCAAAGCCTATGAAAAAAATCGATTCTGCTCAGCAGTCTACATAGACATTCAAGAAGCCTTTGACCGAGTATGGCACCGAGGCCTTTTCTATAAACTTAGACCCATCTTGTCACCTACACTATACGCTGTCATCCGTCACTATCTTACTGACCGTACTTTCATGGTTGAGTCTCATGAAGGTGCCAGATCCACCCCAAAAAATATAATGGACGGTGTCCCGCAAGGCAGTGTATTGGATCCCATCCTATACACTATCTACACTGCTGACATTCCAACCCCTGAGTCCATTCTCACTAACCCTCCTCGAGACACCGATGCTCTTCTAGCCACATATGCTGATGACACAGTTATTATGTCGGCTGCTGAGTCTGCCACTTCTGCTATCCGTCAAGTTGAAACCATCCTAAGCTCTCTTTCCTCCTGGACCAACAAATGGTGTATTAAAATTGTGTATTAAATTAAATTCAACGCCAGTAAAACAGCTCATGTTCTCTATTCCCTTAAGGATGACAGCGAACTTGGCTTTCCTAGACTCTCACCCAAGCTTTTGGGTCAATCTATTGGAACAACAGACTATCACACTTACCTAGGTGTTAAGCTGGATAAGAAACTCAACTTTATCAAACATGTCGACTCCCTGGTCACTAAACTCAAATCACGCCGATCTCAGCTCCACTGGCTAATTAACAAAGAAAGCAAACTCACCATTGAATGCAAGTCTCTACTCTATAAGCAGCTTATCGCCCCTCTAAGGCACTATGCCCTTCCTGTTTTGGGCTCCCTATCCAGTCAATCACAAATAGGAAAAATCTCCAGATTCCAAAGCTCCACCCTCAGAACAATCATTAATGCACCAGTCCTCACTAATAATACCACTATTCTCAATGATTTAAAAATAAAAACACTTGAAGAAACTTACAATAAATCTTCTAACAACTTCGCTGTAAGGCTTAGCCACCACTTCAACATTGAAGCCAGAAGAATCATTACTGCCCCATACACCCCATTCCGTCTAGCACAAAGCCGTCCTAGATACATCCAGCAAATTGACAAATTCATTAAGCCACTTCAACGACATACTGTCCCCATACCAACTACTCGCTCACTCCCTAACCTCCAAGACTTACGCAACAAAAAACAATCACTTCTACAACTAATTGAAGAATTACGCCTTAAGCTGCCATATGATCCTGACTCCACTGACCGAACTTTTCATCTTCGCTTCCCTTTGTCGACTGCTGACTTGACTAACTTCTGCTCACTTCTCTCTCTAAGCAACGAACTTTATGATATTGAACGCCAAATCATTCCCATCACTAATCCCAATCTTCAGTCAACTCCATTTGCACTTCCGATTCCCAGACCTCAGCAAACCCAACTAAATTCGCTGCCTCCTACGAATGTTCCCATATCAGTAACGAACCCAACAACTCACTTACTTTCTAACCTTCAAGAACTTAATAATAAAAAACAATTACTGTTAGAAAATATCAAAGAATTGCGTCTAAGACTTCCATTTGACTCTTACTCCACTGACCGATCCTTCCTTCTTCGGTTTCCAATGACTGCTATAGACATGACTAATTTCAACCGTATTCTTCTCCGTCTAGACAACACAACAAACCCCGCTTAGTTCCAATATCAATACAACGTTGCCTCCTAAGTCTGCCTCAAATGAAAGAGGAAGCTTTTCCTTCTACCTCCTTGGATCCAGGAGAGATAACTTGCGACAAAGAATCGGTGAACTACGTGCTGCCCTTCCTTATGATCCTGACTCAACCGATGACATTATTGTACCTCGATTTCCAATGGATTCCAAGAGAATAAATAATATCTTATAAAAAAACCTCTTTACGAGGTAAAAGTCTAGTGCCGAAAACATTTTCATGCCCCAAAATTTCTGATATCCAATTTTGTGACGAAAAATATTAAATTTTACACATGAATTATTAAAAAATAAAATTTTTGTCACTGGCACTTCGCAAAAAAGTACTATTTATTAGGTATGAAAAATTTAGCGCAATGTGCCCAGTGACAAAAATTTTATTTTTTAATAATTCATGTGTAAAATTTAATATTTTTCGTCACAAAATTGGATATCAGAAATTTTGGGGCATGAAAATGTTTTCGGCACTAGACTTTTACCGCGTAAAGAGGTTTTTTTATAAGATATCAGAAATTTTTTAATAAGACATCGGAAATTTTGACAATTGCAATATTTTTTTAAACAATTCAATAATTATATAATTAAGAGAATTAAAAACACATTCAATCAGAGACGTTTCAATATTATATATATTTATAAATATATTTCGATCTTGCTGTAATTGGAATTACAAAATGTTTCATCTGCCGCAAAAAGAATTCACCACTTGCAAGCAGTATCTTTCCACATGCACTGCAAGCAGTGCAAGTAGTGTACATGCAGTAGTATACATGCAGTAGTGTAAAGGTAAAAGGTATATTCAATTAACAGGTAATATCTTGCCTAAACGAATTTTGAGAGATAGGTGTTATATGTCAAAAGACGCGGAATTGAATTGTCTACAACATACTACATATTTAAAAGTGAATTCATTTGTAGATTTTTCATAAATTAAAAAAAAAAATTATTTCACCTGTAGCTGTTTACCTTTTTACTTTAAAAAAACTTTGAAGGTATGCCTAAGAGCCCTTCAAAATACCTTTTCATCGATATATAGATCATATCTGTAGCTTCTATCGTTTGGATGCTATGAGGGTTTTAATTTTAGCGGCTTTTAGCGATTTCCCGCTAAACTAGCTATTTTTCGAAAAAGTCGTAGAACAAACGTTTCTATATTTTTGAGCGGGAACAAGTCCTCATTCAAACATTTAAGCTAAATCCACGCTTTGATACAAACAAACAAACAAACAGACATACTGACTTTTCATCTCATTTTCGAAAGGCGACTAAAAATTTCAACATTACTTATTTTTTGAACCAGTAATCGGATTTCGATGATCGAGGTGTTATTCGACGCGTATTTTTGATTAGAAGAGTAAAAAATTAAAAAATAAATCAAAAAGGCCCCAACGGCCCCATTTGCTCCAATAATTTAAATTTTTCCCCTCCCACTTACACCTGCTTATCTCACGAACCAGGTGAGTTTCCAAAAGTCTTAGTATGCACATTTGTAAGTTAAATTGATACCTTTCGATCGGTATATAACTCGACCCGATCGGACGGTCATAGCAAATTTTCCATTCTTCCTGTGTATATATGCTAGTCGCTTTCGCACCCTTCGTGCTGCTTTCGTCACTAGCGCGGACTGCCGTCCGCAGTGATTACCCGTAACCTACGCACCCTTGAAAACGATCTTCGAGAAATAGAACGCCAAATCAGGAACTCTTGAGAAACCTAAGGCTCCTCTCAACCTCTGCCCTCTACATCATCAAATAATACCCATCTTGCCTCATGTACGTCTCCCATTTCATCAAAACAAATCTTTGCGCAAAACTAAGCACTTGTACCTTACCAAAAGCTCGCTAACTTATCACTTCTCCTCCAGTACTTCTCCAACTAAGAATCTATCCACCTGCTTTCTCTACCCCATCCCCACCTAGAGATCAGCAGCATTGATGAATTTTCTAACATGACATCTGACAAGACATCTATTAACTATAATAAACAAAATGTAAATGATTAAATAAATAAGGAAAACTTTGCACATTAATACTAAATTAGGTAGGAGAATTAAATTAATTATATAAAAATTTAAATAAACAAACCAAAACATTGGCCGTGTTCACCAGATCAAATCGACAACAGAAAATCGATGAAATTTGCATGTTTATTCTGGTGAAATGCAGTGATTAGCAATCATGATTTCAAATTTTGTGATGTATGATGACTGAAAATTCATCACCAAAATAGTACGCTGAAATTCTGTGATTGTGATGCTTTGTTATCGAACAAACAAAATACATGATTACTGATTGATTAGTTCTGGTGAACGCGGCCATTAATATAGAAACTATGAAGTGTATAATTCAGCTCTGAACGTTTATCATCAACCTAATTAAACAATAACAAACAAAATATATTAGATCAATATGAAATTTAATCACCATAAAGCTGACTTAAGTTAATTAACCAAAACTATCTTAAACTACTTAAAACTATCTGCCAAAACAATATACTAATAAATATTCCCCAAACCAAGGTTCAATCCAACGGTCTAATTTGAGTAAAACAATCTGAAGTGCCCCAAATCAAAACTATAATCGCCACCTGATCGCCTAGGTTAGTCCTCTGTTTCTCCACAGTTGTGTGTAAAACCACCTACTAAGTCAATCAAGCTTACTTGTATGAAATGAATTAACCATACAACCTTAAGCCAGCTGCCTTTCCAATATACTACCTGTTACCAAAGCTCCCCAAACTAAGGTCTAATCCTGCAGTCAATATTAATTTAAGCAATCTAAAATAACGATATTATAATTGAAATTATAAATAATATTCAACTAACCAGCTTACAAACACCCTACCAGGACAATGCTCCAAACAATGTTTACATTATATTTTACTTCATTCATGCCACCAATGATCAATCAACTAAGATCCATCTTAATTCTAAATGTATATTATTTCACCTCCAGTCAAAATACCTGAAACGGTTGATAAATACAACTATCCAATAATCCAACACTCTAGCTTTAAACTACCTGATTAAACAATAACAAACAAATATACTAGATCAATATGAAATTTAATTACATAAAGCTGAATCAAGTTAATTAACAAAAACAAAACTATCTTTAACTATCTAAAGCTATCTACTAAAACAATATACTTCTCCGTAATAAAATTCCTCCATCCAAGGTTCAATTCAACTGTCTAATTTAAATAAAACGATCTGAAATGCCCCAAATAAAAGCTATAATCGCCCCCTGATCGCCTAGGTTAATCCTCTGTTTCTCCACAGTTGTGTGTAAAACCACCACTATGTCAATCAAGCTTACTTATAAGAAATGAATTAACCATACAACCTTAAGCCAGCTGCCTTTCCAATATACTACCTGTTACCAAAGCTCCCCAAACTAAGGTGTAATCATGCAGTCAAATTAATTTTAGCAATCTAAAATAACGATATTATAATTAAAATTATAAAATAATATCCAACTAACCAGCTTACAAACACCCTACCAGGACAATGCTCCAAACATTACATTATATTTTACATCATCCATGCCACCAATGATCAATCAACTAAGACCCATCTCAATTCTAAATGTATATTATTTCACCTCCAGTCAAAATACCTGAAGCGGTTGATAAATACAACTATCCTATAATCTAACACTCTAGCTTTAGACTACCTGATTAAACAATAACAAACAAATATATTAGATCAATATGAAATTTAATCACCATAAAGCTGAATCAAGTTAATTAACAAAAACAAAACTATCTTTAACTATCTAAAGCTATCTACTAAAACAATATACTTCTTCCTAATAAAATTCCTCCATCCAAGGTTCAATTCAACTGTCTAATTTAAGTAAAACAATCTGAAATGCCCCACATCAAATCTATAATCGCCACCTGATCGCCTATGCTAATCCTCTGTTTCTCCACAGTTGTGTGTAATACCACCTACAAAGTCAATCAGGCTTATTTGTAAGAAATGAATTAACCATACAATCTTAAGCCAGCTGCCTTTCCAATATACTACCTGTTATCAAGGCTCCCCAAACTAGGGTGTGATCATGCAGTCAAATTAATTTTAGCAATCTGGAATACCGATATTATAATTGAAATTATAAAATAATATTCAACTAACCAGCTTACAAACACCCTACCATGACAATGCTCCAAACAATGTTTTCATTATATTTTACTTCATCCATGCCACCAATGATCAATCAACTAAGATCCATCTTAATTCTAAATGTATATTATTTCACCTCCAGTCAAAATACCTGAAGCGGTTGATAAATACAACTATCCTATAATCTAACACTCTAGCTTTAAACTACCTGATTAAACAATAACAAATAAATATTTTAGATCAATATGAAATTCAATCACCATAAAGCTGAACCAAGTTAATTAACAACAACAAACTATCTTTAACTATCTAAAGCTATTTATTAAAACAATACATTTTCTCCTAATAAAATTCCTCCATTTAAGGTTCAATTCAACTGTCTGATTTAAATAAAATAAAACAATCTGAAATGCCCCAAATCAAAATTATAATTACCACCTGATCGCCTATGCTAATCCTCTGTTTTTTTCCACAGTTGTGTGTAAGGCCACCTACAAAGTCAATCAAACTTCTATTGCTAATCGAGCATTTGGCGTCTTGGGTTTCATAAAGCGTTGGTCGAAAGAATTTGACGATCCCTACATTACTAAACTACTTTATACTTCACTTGTCAGACCTATTCTGGAATATGGGTCTTGTATATGGAGTCCCCAATATAAGATTCATCAGGACAGAATAGAATCTGTACAAAAACAGTTTCTACTCTTTGCCCTACGGGGTCTGAATTGGAATACTAACATTCGCTTGCCTCCTTATCGTAGTAGACTTTTACTAATTAATCTTCCATCTCTTTCTGACCGGAGAACAATGCTTGGTGTAGTCTTTCTACACAAACTAATTATTGGTGAAATTGATTCATCTGAATTAATTAGCCAGATTAGTTTTGCTGTTCCTATCAGAAGTTCTAGAAATTTCTTACCTCTTTCTCTTCAATCCTGTGTTGCTAACTATGCTATTCATATCCCTTTCCGAGTTCTTTGTTGTAATTATAACAATCTTTCTCAATTTATTACTAATTCTTCTTCTGTACAATTTCTTAACACTTCAATTATTTCTTACTTATCTAGCTTATAGTTAATGTATGTTTTAGTTTATTGTTGTTTAATACAATGTTTGTCCGTCTTTGTCCGCGCGTCAACAAGCCCGTGCTTGGTGTCGTTTGGGCCACTTGAATGTACTGCTCGTCTAGTACATCAACGTCCAAATAAATAAATAAAAACTTACTTATAAGAAATGAATTAACCATACTTAATAAAACAACCTTAAGCCTACTACTAACTGCTATCAAAGCTACGAAAAATAATAGTTAACAAATAAAAAGTTCAACAAAACTACCTTCAACTATCTAAAGCTATCTACTAAAACAGTATAATTCTATCTAATAAAATTCCCCCATTCAAGGATCAATTAAACGGTCTAACTTAAATAAAACAATCTGAAATGGCCCAAATCAAATTATAAATACTACCTGGTCGCATAGGTTAGTCTTCTGTTTCTCCTCAGTTGTGTGTAAAACCACCTACTAAGTCAATCAAGCTTACTTGTAAGATATGAATTAACCATACAACCTTAAGCCAGCTGCCTTTCCAATATACTACCTGTTATCAAGGCTCCCCAAACTAGGGTGTGATCATGCAGTCAAATTAATTTTAGCAATCTGGAATACCGATATTATAATTGAAATTATAAAATAATATTCAACTAACCAGCTTACAAACACCCTACCATGGCAATGCTCCAAACAATGTTTTCATTATATTTAACTTCATCCATGCCACCAATGATCAATCAACTAAGATCCATCTCAATTCTAAATGTATATTATTTCACCTCCAGTCAAAATACCTGAAGGGGTTGATAAATACAACTATCCTATAATCTAACACTCTAGGTTTAAACTACCTGATTAAACAATAACAAACAAATATATTAGATCAATATGAAATTTAATCACCATAAATCTGAATCAAGTTAATTAACAAAAACAAAACTATCTTTAACTATCTAAAGCTATCTACTGAAACAATATACTTCTTCCTAATGAAACTCCTCCATCCAAGGTTCAATTCAACTGTCTAATTTAAATAAAATAATCTAAAATGCCCCAAATAAAAATTATAGTTACCACCTGATCGCCTATGCTAATCCTCTGTTTCTCCACAGTTGTGTGTAAACCACCTACAAAGTCAATCAGGCTTACTTGTAAGAAATGAATTAACCATACAACCTTAAGCCAACTGCCTTTCCAATATACTACCTGTTATCAAGGCTCCCCAAACTAGGGTGTGATCATGCAGTCAAATTAATTTTAGCAACCTGGAATAGCGATATTATAATTGAAATTTTAAAATAATATTCAACTAACCAGCTTACCAGTATAATTCTTTCTAATAAAATTCCCCCATTCAAGGATCAATTCAACGGTCTAACTTAAATAAAACAATCTGAAATGCCCCAAATCAAATTATAAATACTACCTGGTCGCATAATTTAGTCTTCTGTTTCTCCTCAGTTGTGTGTAAAACCACCTACTAAGTCAATCAAAATTACTTATAAGAAATGTATCACTGCGGACGGCAGTCCGCGCTAGTGACGAAAGCAGCTCGAAGGGTGCGAAGGCGACTAGCATATATACACAGAAAGAATGGAAAATTTGCTACGACTGTCCGATCAGGTCGAGTTATATACCGATCGAAAGGTATCAATTTAACTTAAAAATGTGCATACTAAGACTTTTAGAAACTCACCTGGTTCGTGAGATAAACAGGTGTAAGTGGGAGGGGCATAATTTAAATGATTGGAGCTAATTGGGCCGTTGGAGCGTTTTTGATTTTTTTTTAATTTTTTACTATTCTAATCAAAAATACGCGTCGAATGACACCTTGATCATCAAAACCGAGCACTGGTTCAAAAGATTATTAATTTTGAAATTTTTGGCGGCCTTCCGAAAATGAGATGAAAGGTCAGTTTGTCTGTTTGTTTGTTTGGATCAAATCGCTAATTTAGCTTAAAAGTTTGAATGAGGACTTGTTCCCGCTCAAAAATCTAGAAACGTTTGTTCTACGACTTTTTCGAAAAATCGCTAGTTTAGCGGGAAATCGCTAAAAACCGCTAAAATTAAAACCCCCATAGCATCCAAACGATAAAAGCTACAGATGTGATATATACATCGTTGAAAAGGGCTTTTAGGCATACCTTCAAATATTTTTTTTTAAGTAAAAAGGTAAACAGCTACAGGTAAAATAAGGTAGTTTTTCCCACATTTTAGCGATTTAAGAAAAATCTACACATGAAATCACCAAAAAATATGTTATATGTTATAGGCAATTTTATTCCGCGTTTTTTGACATATAACACATATCTGTCAAAATTCGTTTGGGCAAGATATTACCTATTAACTGAATATACCTTTTACCTTTACACTACTGCATGTACATAAGCAGTATGTACACTGCTTGCAGCGTAATTCGGAAATAAACTGCTTGCAAGTGGTGAATTCTTTTAGCGGCAGATAAATCATTTTATAATCAAAATATAGAAACGTTTGTTTTACGACTTTTTCGAAAAATCGCTTGTTTAGCGGGAAATCGCTAAAAACCGCTAAAATTGAAACCCCCATAGCATCCAAACGATAAAAGCTACAGATGTGATCTATAGATCGTTGAAAAGGTATTTCAAAGGGCTCTTAGGCATACTTTGAACTTTTTTTTAAGTAAACAGGTAAACATCTACAGGTGAAATAAAGTATTTTTCCCACATTTTGTCGATTTTGAGAAAACGCCAGTATTGATTTTTTCTAATTTTGCATGTATGTTTGTAAAAGAACTAGTGTTGCCAGACAGTTTGTTTTTGCTTGTACAAACAATAAACACCTTTTGACAAAGTTGTACCGTCAAAATATATTGCAATTTTCAAAATTTCTGATATCTTACTTCAAAATTTCTGATATCTTATAAAAAACCTCTTTACGAGGTAAAAGTCTAGTGACGAAATCATTTTCATGCACCAAAATTTCTGATATCCAATTTTGTGACGAATTATATTAAGGTTTACTTATAAATTACTAAAAAAAAATTTTGTCACTCGGCACATTGCGCCAATTTCTTCATACCTAAGAAATATTTATTTTTTGCGCAGTGCCGAGTGACAAAATTTTTTTTTAGTAATTTTTAAGTAAACCTTAATATTATTCGTCACAAAATTGGATATCAGAAATTTTGGTGCATGAAAATGATTTCGTCACTAGACTTTTACCTCGTAAAGAGGTTTTTTATAAGATATATTAACTTCGGGTACTGGGAGCCTTGCCCTACTAAGGTCACGAGCAGCCTAGGCGAATTTACCCCTCAATATTAACATTGTCTCCTACTCATCTGCACTCACCTTTACTCTCCCAGACTTAAGCCTCACGCACTACCTTTACAATACCCCTATGTTCTCCATATCTTGCCTCCATTGCTCCTCTACGCCTCCCTGATTGCAATCAATTGCAATTTACAACATTTTCCGCGTGGTCCCCTCGAGGGTGTTTGCGGACTGATTCAAAATAATACTGGTTACCATGGGTGCCTTAAGTATGTATTTTGTTTCGCCTGAATATATATGCCCACGCAACAGGCAGGCATATATTGTAAAAAAAAAAAAAAAATAATTTATATAAGCTTTAAATATAAGCAAAACCATGGAGGTCCAATCCTATAATTGTTATACTCTCACATTTGTTTTTCTCTTTATCTTTATTCTGTTCTTTTTATCCACTTAAAGCCAAGAAGGCGTTATTCACACAAATAATACACATTTAATTTTACTGACCAATAAGCCTTACAATATATAAGAAATTAATTTTCTACTTAAACTTAAGGCAACTAATATAAAACAAAAAAAAAATTATATTTTATATAACTTTTAAATATAATTAAAGCCATGGAGGCCTTATTAAATACTTATTAAATTTCAGAGCTCGCAAATAACAGTTGACCGTTTTTCCCTTTGCGATCTACTCACGAAAATAACCGAAAAAAACATGCACGCTTGCTCTCTCTTCTGAGAAGAAAAATTCGATTCTCTTACTTTTTGTTTTCGGTTGAGTAGGCTGAGTAAAACTATTCCAGAAACTCTCTTTCAATAACAATTTGTAGAGAGTGAACCGATTGAGCGCTCACATATTGGCAGTCAGCAAAGGAGAGAAAAAATGAATTACTCAGCGCAAACGGTCATTTTGTTATCTTTTCTGAAAAATATTTTAATAATTTGTAAAAACATAATTTCTCAATACTTTAATTATGTGCACATATATTTATTTATTTATTCTGAATTTAACTTAACAACTAACAATGACAGGATGACAATCACTCAGACGCATACAAAAGCAAAAGAGACTTATTTTCTTCGCTTACGTCAAAACTGTCAGGGAATAACCAGTGCAAAAGGGGAACAAATAAAAAGATTGTTAGCTGAGCGAGGACCGATTCGTTCAAAATACTATGTGAACGGTTCATCTCTGACTTTTTGCTCAAAAACTCAGTAAATGAGAGTTATTTTTGAACAGTTTCAAAGGGTCAACTGTTATTTGAAAGCTCTGTTAAATTTAAGCTCCCACCTGTCTCATATACTAAGACTCTTTACAACATTTGAAGAATAATAAAGAGATTGAAAAATTAAAAAAAAAAAAAAAAAAAAATTTAAAAAGGGGGAAACTTTATCTACGAGCCATTTTTCTTCTTCTTCTTATAAAATCAGATATAAACCAACACATAAGCCCTTTAAATAGCATACCCTCTCTCAAATCATTGAACTGAGCTAGTTATATCTTTCTAATATCCATTCTATCTATGATACGTATTGCCACCCAAACATAATCTATTCCCCTCAAAACTGATCAACCATATATAACTACAATTACTTGCTAACACGACTACCTTGATTAAAATGTTTATTTATTTCTTTCCACCCGCATCAAGGTACTAAAAAGGAATTCCTTGTCATCATGCCTCCAAATAATCCAAACTTTAACCAAGTCGACGACCTCAGGATCATTGCCTGGAGTGCAGCCGGAATATTGAATAGGCTCTCTGAATTAGAATCCCATATCTACCAACATAACATTGACATCGTTCTAATTTCAGAAACTCATCTAGTAGAAACAGATTCTATTGAAATCAAAGGGTATCATATATACACTGCAAACCATCCATCTAACCGTAGACGAGGAGGCTCTGCCACGATTATTAATCATAATATTGAACATATGGCCCTCCCCACCATAGTGACTCCAACTATACAATGTGCACCTGTCTGCATCTCCCTCTCTGATCAACCAAGTATAAGCATTTCAGCCATCTATTGAACTCCAACTATAGGACTTTCATGTGAAGCTTTTAAAATTATATTTAAGCTCTTTGAACCCCGATTCCATTTTGCCGGTGACTGGAATGCTAAACATCGCTGGTGGGGAAATGTTCGTGCCTGTAACCGTGGTAATGAATTGATTAAATGCTTAAGATCCCAAAACTATGACATTCTAGCTACTGGGTCCCCGACTCACATCCCCTATGATCAACGTAAGAGACCCTCTGCAATCGATTTTGCAATCTACAATGGCATCCAAAATGACCGCCTCCACATTGAATCCTCACTTGATTTGGGCTCAGACCATCTTCCACTCCTTATTAGTCTCTCAAGCAAACCAAAATTCATACCCTTCAAAAAACCAATTCTTCCAGCTAACGCTGACATTAAAAAATTCCACCTCTGGCTCAATCAAAACATCCACCTTAATACAGAAATATCATCAGGACAAGACATTGAAGACTCCGTAGACATACTCACGGGAAATATTCATCAAGCTGCCAACTTTGCCTCAAATATGTCCTCTTATCTACCCTTGAACAGCCGATTTCGAATTCATTATACACCAAATCGACGCATACAGCAGCAAAACGCTGCTTTAAGTACAACCACCTCTGTCTTCGCAATAATGATGCCAGAAGACTTCATAGAATTGCCTCTAAGAGACTCAAGAAAGCTCTTGAAGCAAACAAAGCCAGACGCCTCGATAGAACACTAACTGCCATTGACCAAAGGGACAGATACAGTATGCAAAAGCTATGGAAATTCACTAAGCAAATCAAGAGACAACCCACCCCAAATCTTCCTGTTAAACGCCAAACAAGTTCCAATGACCCTAACTCTAGCACTAATGAATACACCTGGTGCAAAACCACCTTAGAAAAAGCTGAAGCCTTCGCTGAACATCTTGAGTCTAGATTCAAACCTGTCTTACTAAACACTCCTAGCGAACGCCTTGAAATCACTCACCAAATAGAAATGCCAGTAACTTCTAGCCAATCGCGTTTCAGACCTATTACCCTCACTGAAGTTAAGAACCAAATAAAAAACCTTGAAAACAACAAAACTCCTGGAATGGATAAAATAGACAGTCGTACCATTAAATCCCTCCCAGACTCTGCACTTCTGTATCTCATCCTAATCTTCAACAACGTACTGCATTACAGTGCAAAATGGCTCTAATGACAATGATTCCCAAACCTGGCAAGCCAACTGAACAACTAGCATCCTACAGACCAATAAGCTTACTCTCCGGCTTCTCTAAAATTCTTGAGCGTCTCCTATTTACTCGAATGTTCGAATCACAACCCTTTGCTAATGCTATTCCAAACCACCAGTTCGGATTTCGATACCAACACAGTACTGATCAGCAATTAGCTCGCGTAACAGAATTCATTCTCAAAGCCTATGAAAAAAATCGATTCTGCTAAGCAGTCTACATAGACATTCAAGAAGCCTTTGACCGAGCCTTTTCTATAAACTTAGACCCATCTTGTCACCTACACTATACGCTGTCATCCGTCACTATCTTACTGACCGTACTTTCATGGTTGAGTCTCATGAAGGTGCCAGATCCACCCCAAAAAATATAATGGACGGTGTCCCGCAAGGCAGTGTATTGGATCCCATCCTATACACTATCTACACTGCTGACATTCCAACCCCTGAGTCCATTCTCACTAACCCTCCTCGAGACACCGATGCTCTTCTAGCCACATATGCTGATGACACAGTTATTATGTCGGCTGCTGAGTCTGCCACTTCTGCTATCCGTCAAGTTGAAACCATCCTAAGCTCTCTTTCCTCCTGGACCAACAAATCGTGTATTAAAATTGTGTATTAAATTATATTCAACGCCAGTAAAACAGCTCATGTTCTCTATTCCCTTAAGGATGACAGCGAACTTGGCTTTCCTAGACTCTCACCCAAGCTTTTGGGTCAATCTATTGGAACAACAGACTATCACACTTACCTAGGTGTTAAGCTGGATAAGAAACTCAACTTTATCAAACATGTCGACTCCCTGGTCACTAAACTCAAATCACGCCGATCTCAGCTCCACTAGCTAATTAACAAAGAAAGCAAACTCACCGTTGAATGCAAGTCTCTACTCTATAAGCAGCTTATCGCCCCTCTAAGGCACTATGCCCTTCCTGTTTTGGGCTCCCTATCCAGTCAATCACAAATAGAAAAAATCTCCAGATTCCAAAGCTCCACCCTCAGAACAATCATTAATGCACCAGTCCTCACCAATAATACCACTATTCTCAATGATTTAAAAATAAAAACACTTGAAGAAACTTACGATAAATCTTCTAACAACTTCGCTGTAAGGCTTAGCCACCACTTCAACATTGAAGCCAGAAGAATCATTACTGCCCCATACACCCCATTCCGTCTAGCACAAAGCCGTCCTAGATACATCCAGCAAATTGACAAATTCATTAAGCCACTTCAACGACATACTGTCCCCATACCAACTACTCGCTCACTCCCTAACCTCCAAGACTTACGCAACAAAAAACAATCACTTCTACAACTAATTGAAGAATTACGCCTTAAGCTGCCATATAATCCTGACTCCACTGACCGAACTTTTCATCTTCGCTTCCCTTTGTCGACTGCTGACTTGACTAACTTCTGCTCACTTCTCTCTCTAAGCAACGAACTTTATGATATTGAACGCCAAATCATTCCCATCACTAATCCCAATCTTCAGTCAACTCCATTTGCACTTCCGATTCCCAGACCTCAGCAAACCCAACTAAATTCGCTGCCTCCTACGAATGTTCCCATATCAGTAACGAACCCAACAACTCACTTACTTTCTAACCTTCAAGAACTTAATAATAAAAAACAATTACTGTTAGAAAATATCAAAGAATTGCGTCTAAGACTTCCATTTGACTCTTACTCCACTGACCGATCCTTCCTTCTTCGGTTTCCAATGACTGCTATAGACATGACTAATTTCAACCGTATTCTTCTCCGTCTAGACAAAGAACTTCATGAAACCGAACGCCAAATAGCTTCCAGCTCTTATCTCAATCTCCAGTCCACTCCTTCTACACAACAAACCCCGCTTAGTTCCAATATCAATACGCCGTTGCCTTCTAAGTCTGCCTCAAATGAAAGAGGAAGCTTTTCCTTCTACCTCCTTGGATCCAGGAGAGATAACTTGCGACAAAGAATCGGTGAACTACGTGCTGCCCTTCCTTATGATCCTGACTCAACCGATGACATTATTGTACCTCGATTTCCAATGGATTCCAAGAGAATAAATAATATTACCCGTAACCTACGCACCCTTGAAAACGATCTTCGAGAAATAGAACGCCAAATCAGGAACTCTTGAGAAACCTAAGGCTCCTCTCAACCTCTGCCCTCTACATCATCAAATAATACCCATCTTGCCTCATGTACGTCTCCCATTTCATCAAAACAAATCTTTGCGCAAAACTAAGCACTTGTACCTTACCAAAAGCTCGCTAACTTATCACTTCTCCTCCAGTACTTCTCCAACTAAGAATCTATCCACCTGCTTTCTCTACCCCATCCCCACCTAGAGATCAGCAGCATTGATGAATTTTCTAACATGACATCTGACAAGACATCTATGCCTGCTAGAAAACCTGATACTACCTCTCAAACTATAATCCTTTTCAGTGACAATACGCCTATTATTAATCTTAAATTAACTATAATAAACAAAATGTAAATGATTAAATAAATAAGGAAAACTTTGCACATTAATACTAAAGTAGGTAGGAGAATTAAATTAATTATATAAAAATTTAAATAAACAAACCAAAACATTGGCCGTGTTCACCAGATCAAATCGACAACAGAAAATCGATGAAATTTGCATGATTATTCTGGTGAAATGCAGTGATTAGCAATCATGATTTCAAATTTTGTGATGTATGATGACTGAAAATTCATCACCAAAATAGTACGCTGAAATTCTGTGATTGTGATGCTTTGTTATCGAACAAACAAAATACATGATTACTGATTGATTAGTTCTGGTGAACGCGGCCATTAATATAGAAACTATGAAGTGTATAATTCAGCTCTGAACGTTTATCATCAACCTAATTAAACAATAACAAACAAAATATATTAGATCAATATGAAATTTAATCACCATAAAGCTGACTTAAGTTAATTAACCAAAACTATCTTAAACTACTTAAAACTATCTGCCAAAACAATATACTAATAAATATTCCCCAAACCAAGGTTCAATCCAACGGTCTAATTTGAGTAAAACAATCTGAAGGGCCCCAAATCAAAACTATAATCGCCACCTGATCGCCTAGGTTAGTCCTCTGTTTCTCCACAGTTGTGTGTAAAACCACCTACTAAGTCAATCAAGCTTACTTGTAAGAAATGAATTAACCATACAACCTTAAGCCAGCTGCCTTTCCAATATACTACCTGTTACCAAAGCTCCCCAAACTAAGGTCTAATCCTGCAGTCAATATTAATTTAAGCAATCTAAAATAACGATATTATAATTGAAATTATAAATAATATTCAACTAACCAGCTTACAAACACCCTACCAGGACAATGCTCCAAACAATGTTTACATTATATTTTACTTCATTCATGCCACCAATGATTTATCAACTAAGATCCATCTTAATTCTAAATGTATATTATTTCACCTCCAGTCAAAATACCTGAAACGGTTGATAAATACAACTATCCAATAATCCAACACTCTAGCTTTAAACTACCTGATTAAACAATAACAAACAAATATACTAGATCAATATGAAATTTAATCACATAAAGCTGAATCAAGTTAATTAACAAAAACAATACTATCTTTAACTATCTAAAGCTATCTACTAAAACAATATACTTCTCCGTAATAAAATTCCTCCATCCAAGGTTCAATTCAACTGTCTAATTTAAATAAAACGATCTGAAATGCCCCAAATCAAAGCTATAATCGCCCCCTGATCGCCTAGGTTAATCCTCTGTTTCTCCACAGTTGTGTGTAAAACCACCACTATGTCAATCAAGCTTACTTATAAGAAATGAATTAACCATACAACCTTAAGCCAGCTGCCTTTCCAATATACTACCTGTTACCAAAGCTCCCCAAACTAAGGTGTAATCATGCAGTCAAATTAATTTTAGCAATCTAAAATAACGATATTATAATTAAAATTATAAAATAATATTCAACTAACCAGCTTACAAACACCCTACCAGTACAATGCTCCAAACATTACATTATATTTTACTTCATCCATGCCACCAATGATCAATCAACTAAGACCCATCTCAATTCTAAATGTATATTATTTCACCTCCAGTCAAAATACCTGAAGCGGTTGATAAATACAACTATCCTATAATCTAACACTCTAGCTTTAGACTACCTGATTAAACAATAACAAACAAATATATTAGATCAATATGAAATTTAATCACCATAAAGCTGAATCAAGTTAATTAACAAAAACAAAACTATCTTTAACTATCTAAAGCTATCTACTAAAACAATATACTTCTTCCTAATAAAATTCCTCCATCCAAGGTTCAATTCAACTGTCTAATTTAAATAAAACAATCTGAAATGCCCCACATCAAATCTATAATCGCCACCTGATCGCCTATGCTAATCCTCTGTTTCTCCACAGTTGTGTGTAATACCACCTACAAAGTCAATCAGGCTTATTTGTAAGAAATGAATTAACCATACAATCTTAAGCCAGCTGCCTTTCCAATATACTACCTGTTATCAAGGCTCCCCAAACTAGGGTGTGATCATGCAGTCAAATTAATTTAAGCAATCTGGAATAGCGATATTATAATTGAAATTATAAAATAATATTCAACTAACCAGCTTACAAACACCCTACCATGACAATGCTCCAAACAATGTTTTCATTATATTTTACTTCATCCATGCCACCAATGATCAATCAACTAAGATCCATCTTAATTCTAAATGTATATTATTTCACCTCCAGTCAAAATACCTGAAGCGGTTGATAAATACAACTATCGAGTTTGCTCGACTGGAGGATACCCTGTGCCAGTATCCATAATATAGAATATTGGTTGGGACCATCTCATATGCATATTCTGTCAGTTTGGTTCAGTTATCTCAAACAACAAAAAAGTTGTTCATACTAAGACTTGATTTTCGACTGATCGTTTTTATGGCAGCTATATGATATAGTGATCCGATTTCAACCAATTTCGGTCAGGTTATAAGGGACCATCTCATATGCATATTCTGTCAGTTTGGTTCAGTTATCTCAAACAACAAAAAAGTTGTTCATACTAAGACTTGATTTTCGACTGATCGTTCCTATGGCAGCTATATGATATAGTGATCCGATTTCAACCAATTTTGGTCAGGTTATAAGGGACCATCGCGTATGCATATTCTGTGATTTTGATTTAGAAGGATCAAACAACAAACAAGTTTTTCATACTAAGACTTGATTTTCGACTGATGGTTGATATGGCAGCTATATGATATAGTGGTCCGATTTCAATCAAATTTGGTCAGGATGTATGCGACCATCCCATATGCATATTCTGTCAGTTTGGTTCACATATCTCAAACAACAAAAAAGTTTTTCATACCGAGACTAGATTTTCGACTGATCGTTCCTATGGCAGCTATATGATATAGTGGTCCGATCCAAATTTAAAAATAAACTTGACCTGCGTCCGGTATCCAGCAACCTACATGCCAAATTTGAAGTCTCTAGCTATTATAGTTTCTGAGATCGACGCGTTCAAACAGACGGACAGACGGACAGACGGACGGACAGACGGACGGACAGACAGACGGACATGGCTCAATCGACTCGGCTGTTGATGCTGATCAAGAATATATATACTTTATATGGTCGCAGATGCTTCCTTCTGCCTGTTACATACATCACACAAATCTAATATACCCTTTTTGACCATTTTCAATGGGCACAGGGTATAAAAATGAATTAACCATACTTAATAAAACAACCTTAAGCCAACTACTACCTGCTATCAAAGCTACCCAAAATAATAGTTAACAAATAAAAAAGTTAAACAAAAACTACCTTCAACTATCTAAAGCTATCTACTAAAACAGTATAATTCTTTCTTATAAAATTCCCCCATTCAAGGATCAATTCAACGGTCTAAGTTAAATAAAACAATCTGAAATGCCCCAAATCAAATTATAAATACTACCTGGTCGCATAGGTTAGTCTTCTGTTTCTCCTCAGTTGTGTGTAAAACCACCTACTAAGCCAATCAAAATTACTTATAAGAAATGAATAACAATACACAATAAAACAACCTTAGGCCAGCTGCCTCTTCAATACCTGCCATCAAAGCTCCCCTATCTAATCCTACAGTCAAATTAATTTTAGCAATCCATAATAATGACACTATAACTATTATTATACAGTTTACAAACACCCAACCAAGACTATGCCTCAAACAATCTGTCCATTCTATTTTACTTAATCCATGCCACCAATGATCAATCAACTAATATCCATCTCAATTCTTAATGAATATTATTGATAAATTGATAATTATCAATAATTATTGGTTGATAAATCAAACTATCCTATAATCAAACACTCAAGCACTTAACGTTTATCACCAACCTGACTAAACAATAACAAAAAAAAAGAATATATATTAGATCAATTTGAAATTTATGCACCGAAAATCCAAAATTAAATGACATCTTAAGCCTTGCCCTTTTAGGGTCATGAGCAGCCTAGGAAAATTAACCTCTGTTCTGTGTCTGTTCCAAACTCTTAGCAAGCAATTAACTACTTACCCATCTATGAAGAACTTGTAAACTACAAAGCTACCTTCCTGTGACATTGTTTTTATTTCTCTTTAGCAGTGTGTGTCCCGGCGAAAGAAAGGCTCATACGGATGAAGAGCAGAGGGTGCTTTAATTTCGGGTACTGGGAGCCTTGCCCTTTTTAAGGTCACGAGCAGCCTAGGCGAATTAACCCCTCTATATCAACGTTGCCTCTAACTCATCATTTGAAATCACCTCCTGCCCTCATACTTTCTCTATGTAAGAATCTATCCATCTGCAACCACCTAATCCCCACCCAGAAACCAGCAGCAATGATGAACTTTCCAACACGACGTCTGACAAGACATCAATTCCTGTTGGAAACCCTGATGCTGTTGGTAACCAAGCAAATATAGCGACCTAATTAAACTAATCAATCTAAAACACACAACATCATATTATAAATACTACCTGGTTGCCTAAGTTGGTCTTCTGATTCACAGCTATGTGTGTTCTTGGAAAGGACAGGCTCATGTTGTACATGTTGTTGTCTTGTTGTCTCTTGAAAAATCAATCAACTACATACCCATCTATGAACAACCTGTAAACTACAAAGCCACCTTCCCCCCTCGAGGGTGTTTGCGGACTGATTCAAAATAATACTGGTTCCCATGGGTGCCTTAAGTGTGTATTTTGTTTCGCCTGAATATATATGCCCACGCAACAGGCAGGCATATATTGTAAAAAAAAAAAAAAAAAAATGAACTCAGTGAGCATTGCACCTCCTCTTTGGATGACTCGTGGCTAAGTACATGCGAGGAGGAGATAATTGATGATGTCTCTATGATGGACCAAGATGACGTTGCCATTTTGGCAACAACAGCAGCAACAACAGCAGCAGCAGCAGCAATAACAACAGCAGCAAGCACGGCAGCCACCAGCAGCATCAGCAGCAAAAACAACAACAACACACAAGCAACTACTGCAACTACTAAAACTCAGTCCAAGCAGGAGGCCAATTACAAGTCTTTTAAAGACTTTGAAAATTTCCTCAAGGAACAAGATGAGCTAAGGGAAGCACAACAGCAGCAACTAAAGGAACAGCAGAAATGGAACGTTGTCAAAAGCAAAAAGATTCCAACTCTGTTCCTGCCACGTGTCGAGAAAATCCAAACACTTTTGGATCGACTCGATGGCATAGAGGGTGTCGCCAACAATTATACTACAAAATGTATACAAAATGGTGCAATACGGCTGCACTGCAAAGACATGGACACATACACCATAATTTCTGCCGAATTACAAAAAGACAACATGGAACTGCATACGCATCAGGTGCGTAAGAATCGTGGCTTCCGTATTGTCATACGGCATTTACACTCAACGACGGATTATCTATGGAGTCGGGATCATCTGGTAGCCCAGGGATTTCAGCCAATATTCATACGTGTCATCAAGCATCGGTTCAGTGGCAAACCGATGAACCTGTTCGAGGTCGAACTTCAGCCAACAATTGATGGCACAAATGAAAGAATCCTTAAGCTTGTGCGTTTGGGCAGCCAGGATGTCATCGTGGAGAAGCAATGGAAACGCATTGATCCGGTCCAGTGCCACCGTTGCCAGGCATTTGGGCATACAAGGAATTATTGTCGTCGCCAATTCGTTTGCATGAAATGTGCAGAGGGACATGCTACAACTGTGTGCGTCAAGGCAAGGGACACACCAGCCAAGTGTGCCAATTGCCAGGGCGCACACATTTCTAGTTACAAGGGATGCCGGGTATTTAAAGAAGAACGAACAAAACTATCTGCCAACAAGGCCAGAGCCGAAATGGCAAACATTTTGGAAAATGGCTTTTCTTTAAATAAAAATAAAACTATTCCACGTCAACGCCAGCGAAGCCAACAGCAGCAGCAGCAGCAACAAAAACAACAGACAATTACGCCAAAGCAGCCGCAGCAGAAGCAGCAGCAGCAGAAGCAGCAACATAAGCAGCAGCAGCAACAATCTGCTAAAAAGCAGCAGCATCAACATCAGCAGCAATCTGCTAGAAAGCAGCACCAGCAGCAGCAGCAGCAAAAACAACAACAACAGAAGCAGCAGAAGCAACAGAAACAAAAGCCAATTCAGCAGCAGAAAAATACGCCCGTCAAGGGCAGCATAAACAATAAAAACAACAATAACAGCATGAGTAAGCCAAAGCAGCTGACTTACAGTCAGATTGCCAAATCTGGCAACGGCATAATGTCATCATCATCGCAAGCTGCAACTGGACCAGCAAGCCGCCACCTAAGTCAGTTTCAGGAGAAGCTACGCACTGAACAGCTGGCCCAGAAGCAGCAGCAGCAGCCAAATCTTGGCCAGCAAATTGGCCAACTACATCAACGCGATGAACATTTCAGAGCAGTGCTTCATCAAAACACGGAAGCAATTGCCTCAATGGGCCAAAGAATGGATGCTCTGTTATGTAAACGTATCCACTTGAGTCCAGTGACGCCGGCATGGTCACCATGTAAACGTATATTTAATAATAATTAATGACACACGTCTGATTGGTTTTTCTTCTCTTTATTGAATGAATCTTTGTTTTAACTTATTATAATTATTTTAACAATTCGATCGTACCGCTAAAGACCGCGTAGCTGCGCTGCCAGTGACGCCGGCAGCGGAGCGGCTGTCTTATGTATTTACTTATATATCGAGAGAGTTGCATGTGCACATCAAGCAGTTTGGTCAATTTGCACCGTCGGCATAAATATGCTGACGAGCTGCGAACTGCGAGCTTGAAAAGTGTGCCGGTCAGTGTGCTTATTTTATATTTAGGTAATCTTCCGCATACATATATTGCAATTAATTGTTACAGTGTTTACTCGATATATGCACATGCTACATCTCCCCTTTTAAAAGAATAACGTAATTATTTATAATGGAGTTTTTCTAATTTTATATTTAATTTTTTTTTTTTTTTTTTATGGTTAACATTTTTTTTTTATAGAATTCTTTTATTTTGTATATATTATATATATATTTTTTTGTGTATGCATATTGAAGGATCAGGAGCGTTATCCTGTCCAGCATAAGATTCTCTAAGGGATTGGGGGTGATGTTAGACGAAACCACGAGCCGTATATTTAATTCAGCACGTCGAAGGTGCAACCGTTTATTTTCAAGGTTCTCAGAATACTAAATTACAAAGTGTAAAGAGCAAGCGCAGCTTACTCCAATTTGGACAATCGGTTATGACAATGAGTGTAAGCTTAGAATGAGTGTAGTGACAATGAGTGAATGCAATGCGTAATGAGATAAGAGTTAGGCTGATTTTACAATGGTATACAATATGCAGATAACTCAAGTGCAATAACGCAATTACATTTTATACAATTTAAGTCGAAATAAATGCCATTTGACCCAACATCCCGGCCCCATTGAATGACGCAGTCTTTCAAGAGACAGGAAGAAGAGCCAACTTATGAATGGGTCTCCGAATGATACCCTTGTTAGTGCGGACATCCACAACTCGAACTCGCTGATCTCGTCCAGGAACTGTAGCCGTGATGCGACCCATTATCCACTTTTGAGAAGGAACGTTGTCCTCAGGAAGTGCCCAGGGGTGAGGGCACCCAGGACGCTTGGGTCCGACGACAACGGGGTTAAGGGACGCGAGTTCAAGATGGCCTCGACCTCGGCTGTGATGGTGACTAGCTCCTCGAAAGTGCAGCGGACGTTCATTAGGCTGCGCGCCATGAGTCCTTTAGCGCTCTTCACAGCGGCATCCCAGAGGCCTCCAAAGTGTGGTGCTCTGGGTGGAATAAAACGAAAGTTAATAAATTAATTTGCGCAAAAGCTGACGATGGATTGCTGATTTTCTTCCTTGAAGAAGAAGTCCCGAAGGGCATTTAACTGGTTGCTCGCTCCAGTGAAGTTTGTGGCGTTGTCACAAAATATATCCACAGGCAAGCCACGTCGAGCGATCATGCGCCTTAAGGATGCCAGGAAGGCATCCGTCGATAGGTCAGATACCATTTCGATGTGCACCGCCTTCGTGGCAAAGCATACAAATATGGCAATGTAGCTCTTGGTAGGTGCCTTGCCTCGAATGCGAAGGTAGACGTTGACTGGTCCACAGAAGTCCACTCCACAGTGCGCAAAGGGTCTCGATGGAGTCAACCGCTCCACAGGTAGCTGTCCCATAAGTTGTTGTTGTAGCTTGGGTTTGTAACGCACACAGTGCACACATCCCCTGACGACAGTGCGAGCCAAAACTGCAGCCGCAGCAGTGCAACAAGTGCCTTTGGGCCAGCATGGTAGTGATGTCTGTGAAGGAATTGTACGTAGTGTCGTACAAAGTCGTCTTTGCTGGGGAGTAGTATTGGATGCTTCTGATCCATTGAAACATTTGCCAATTCTAGCCGCCCTCCAACCTTCAGCAGCAGGAATCCATCTGTGAGCTGTAAAAATGGATTAAGAAATTTTATGTGATTTGATATTTGCCTATTTTTGCGCAAAGCGTGGATTTCCTCGGTGAAGTGTTGTTGCTGCAGATTCCAAATAATGCAGTGAAATGCGCGTTGCAGCTCTTGAGGTGTCGGCGATGGTGTATCGAACTTGATGATCTTTCTGCTAGCATAGTTGAAGCGCATCATCCAAGCCACAATACGCAAGGAAAGACGATGAGAGCTTATGTTGCGAATAGTCTCGAGCAGATAGTTGCCGATTGTAGTAGCTTTGAATGCTGACTTGCGTTTCCCGAGCGCCACTACCTCCAGATCCGGTTCGCTACGTTTGTCCTTTGGCCATGCACTTGGGCTCTGTGACAGATACTCCGGCCCCAAAAACCAGATCGAGTCCACCAATTCTCCAGGTGGACATCCTCTCGAGACCAGATCGGCAGGATTTTGTTGCGTTGGGACGTGACTCCAATGACAGTCTAAAGTGCTTTCTTGTATGTCAGAAACGCGATTACCAACAAATGTCGATAAAGTAGCAGAATGTTGTTGTATCCAATGGAGAACTATCTGTGAGTCGCTCCACAGGTAGGTGGTTTGCTTCATTATAAAGATTCTCTTGATTTTGACGTAAAGCTGTGCCAAGAGGTGGGCAGCAGCGAGTTCCAATTTCGGTAGTGACAACTTGCGAGTTGGTGCCACTCTGCACTTTGACGTGACAAGCCGTACTCTGATCTTGCCATTTTCTGAAATCGTGCGTGCGTAAATGCAGCATCCATATGCGCGAATAGAAGCATCGCAAAATCCATGCAGCTGCAGCTCCTCGTTGTTCGATTGCAGGCAGAATCGAGGAATTGCCAGCGACTCCAGTGAAGGTAGCGAGGCTTCGAACGATTTCCAAGCTTGACAAAGTGCTTGTGGCACAGACTCATCCCAATGCAGCTTGAGTATCCATAGTTCCTGTAAGATAATTTTTGCGGTGACGATGACCGGTGCCACCAGGCCCAATGGCTCAAAGAGTGATGATGCCAGGGATAGAATTGTCCGCTTTGTGACTACATTGAAAGAACGCTTGGGTCGAAAAGCAAAAAGTAAAACGTCTTGACGTTGATTCCAAGATAAGCCCAATGCGCTTGTAACTGAATCGTCCATCAGATTCAGATCCTTAATAGTGTTGTCGTCGACAAAGTCCGGGTGATTCGAGTGCCATTTTGCTAATTGAAACTTGCCTTGACCAAGTATTTCGGTAACCTCTGTCTTGAGTTGTCGCAGGCCTTCAGCCGTGTTGTGGCCACACAGAAAGTCATCTACGTAGAATGATGATTTTATAGCTTGCGCTTCAATGCCTTTGGTTTTCATATGTAAATCCGCCAGATAAGTCATACTTCTTATTGCGAGATACGGCGCTGTTTGCCGTCCCGTATGTAACTGTATTCAGCTCATAAGCCCGCAGAGGTTGATCTGAAGCTTCTCTCCATAGAATATATTGATATTTACGGTCACGAGCATCAACTAGTACTTGCCTGAACATTTTTACGACGTCAGCAGTGATTGCGTACCTGAATGTTCGAAAGCGCAGTAGAAGCGTGTACAAATCAGTTTGGATAGTTGGTCCCACCATTAACAGATCGTTGAGTGACCTTTGCGTTGATGTCCGACTTGAGGCGTCAAAAACCACTCTGAGTTTCGTTGAGGTGCTGTTCAGCTTAACAACGCAGTGATGGGGTATGTAGTTGTGTGGCTGATCCAGTCTTGGCGCGTTTACCAGGCTCATATGGTTCAGTTCTTCGTATTCTCGTAGAAATTCAATATATGCTCTCTTTAACTCCGGATTGCGATAGAAGCGCCGCTCCAAGGCCTCAAATCTCTGCTTGGCTGACTCGTACGAAGATCCCAGGTGGCGTGGATCGTCCTTAAATGGAAGCCTGACAACAATTCTCCCGTCTGATTGCTGATGAACAGTTTGTTTAAACATTTGTTCGCACTGACGATGCTCCGGGGTAAATGTATCGATTGATTTTTGCATATCGTCAATGCGCCAAAGCCGTTCAAGATTCTCGTTGATGGACTCCTCCAGTGAAAGCGAATAGCTATGCACTTGCCGACGCGAACCTTCATAGCGTCCAGAAACAATCCATCCAAGCAGCGTTTTTTGAAGCGTAGGAAGACATGGACCCAATTTGATTTGTCCCACTGCAAGGATTTCAAAAAAGATTTCGGTTCCAATGAGTAGATCAATATGACGAGTTTTGTTAAATTTATCATCAGCCAACTGTGTATTTTTTGGTATGTTCCATGACGAGATATCGATGTCAGAATCTGGTTGATATGCGATATGTGAAGTTACGCAAAAGTCGATGGGCATCTCGAACTTATCTAAACGTGACTTAATTGTGGCCGAAGTGCCAAACTTGATTTGAGTGTGTGATTCGCCAATGCTGCAGATCCTCATGTGCCGTTTTACCATTGGCAAGCGCAGCGATTGTGCGAACCTTTCCGATATGAAGTTGACCTGTGAGCAGGAATCCAATAGTGCACGGCCAATCCTGTAATTTCCAGACGAGTCCCTGACCTGGACGATGGCCGTGGCCAAGATGACTTGATCTGAAGTGTTATTGGTGTGCGTAAGTGTGACAACATCACTGGGGAGTGTTGTCATATGCGAAGTCGAACTCGAAGGTGATGGCTTTACCTCGGAGGTCTCCCGATGTAGCAAGGTATGATGAAGTCGTGAGCAAGTCCGGCATCTTTGATTAGACGGACACTTGGCAGCCAGATGTCCCTTGCCAAGGCAGTTGAGGCAAAGCGAAAGGCGTTTGGCTGCCTCATAGCGCTCTGTTACCGTCATTTCCTTGAACTGATTGCAGCGTATTACTCGATGTTCTGTACTAAGACAAAGAGCACATGATTGAGTTGAACAAGTAAATGATGAGCCATGACGCGAGGTTGACTGGCTGCGTTGTTTGCCAGTAGCTTCCGTGCGAGTTTGGCTAGATTCCGACTTACCGAGCGATTCCAAATATTGACAATGTCTCTCAACTACCTGCATGCACAACTTCCACGTTGGCAAAGTGGAGTAATCCAATGATTTATTCCATTCGCGCTTGGTTTCAGGATCTACCTTCTCCATGACAATAGCAATTAGCATCGCCTGCGCAATTTGCGCTTCGCTGCCTAATGATGTTAACGAGTTGTACAATGCTGTAGCGTTGTCAACCAAACTACGAATTTCTTGGCAATTTGACTTTGTAACATTTTTCAATTTAAACAACTCTGAAACATTGTTCAGGAACACCAATGTTGGATTGTCGTAGCGCTGGTTTAAACGATCAAGTGCCAGTCGATAATTTTCTGGTGTAACCTGAAACCGCTTTACAGTTTCCAATGCTGCTCCCGATAAACAGCTGAGCAGCTGATTATATTTCTCGATATTCGATAGACTGTCTTGTTGATCTACCAATTGATTAAACAACGTGATGAAATTCTTATAATCTGCACAATTGCCGGCGAATGTTGGTAGCGCTAGTTTAGGCAACTTTCCAGGCGACGGGCGCGTAGCCAATGTTGTAGCGAATGTTGATTCATGAATCTCTTCAATGAGTTGCTCCTTTATGCACACCTTGATGTCGATGTATAAATCCTCAAGATCAATGCGTCCTGTATCGGTCTCACATTCTTTCTCAATTTGGGTTTGCACCGAGATTGCTTGCCTAAAATAGGCTTCCAAGATTTCCAAACGACACTTTAACTCGGCTTGTGATGGCGCAGATTTCCCATCTCTTTGGTTAGGGTCGACTACACTCCGAATGCGGCTAATATTTCGACGAATATTCGCACGTTGCGTTTTGAGGCCTTCTATGGTCATGACTCAATGCAACGGTAGTGACCGAAAAAACTGCACAGAATAGTGAACAAGAGACGAACGATCAATGCGACGAATTGCGCTCAGCTTCAGTTTCGCCAATGTTGACTGAAGAATTTGCACACGACAAGGAACGAAAACTGCGTATGTGCGTCTGTATGTATGCGACTTGATACAACTGCACTTGCCCTTGATCTATGCAGAGGGCAACGATGTGCGAATAGATGGCAAGCAAAGCAACGGCAATTCGGTGATACGACCGCGGGAGGGGTCGGGCACAAACGAATTGACAAAACCAATAACTGCAAGATGAGCTGTTGCTATGCTGTGGAATAACGACGAGACTGTAGAATGCCTGTCCGTTATGTTGACGATGGTTCGGTGATGCGACGGCGAGGGGTCACAGAGCGACAGCGAAACCAGACAAACTACGAGTGAATATTCCAGAATATTGTTGCACGGATTTTAACACCACTGCCCCACGTTGGTCGCCAAAATGAAGGATCAGGAGCGTTATCCTGTCCAGCATAAGATTCTCTAAGGGATTGGGGGTGATGTTAGACGAAACCACGAGCCGTATATTTAATTCAGCACGTCGTAGGTGCTACCGTTTATTTTCAAGGTTCTCAGAATACTAAATTACAAAGTGTAAAGAGCAAGCGCAGCTTACTCCAATTTGGGCAATCGGTTATAAGCATAAAATGAGTGTAAATGACAATGAGTGTAAGCTTAGAATGAGTGTAGTGACAATGAGTGAATGCAATGCGTAATGAGATAAGAGTTAGGCTGATTTTACAATGGTTTACAATATGCAGATAACTCAAGTGCAATAACGCAATTACATTTTATACAATTTAAGTCGAAATAAATGCCATTTGACCCAACACATATTTTGTGTTTTTGTTTTTTTTGAAACAAGAATGTAAAATTTTTTGTATTTCAAATATGTTGTTATTATTATTTTTTTTTTTTTTTAAGACGAAAAACTTGGTTGTATTGCTTGTATTGTATTGTCATGTTTATGTGTTGTAAACTTTTAACCTGTCCTTATGTACTCTTTGTACCTTATTTTTTCTATCTTTAATTAAAATATTTTCCCTATTTTCTATTGATTCTACAGTATATGGGCCCAAGTAAACCGGATCTAGTTTATGTCCAGTTTCATTTCTTAACAAAACCATATCTCCTATTTCTAATTCGAAATTATTTACTTTCTTATCATAGTATTTCTTATTCTTGGCCTTATGTTGCTCTAACATTATCCTAGCTCTTTTATAAGCTATTTCTAATCTATACTTAACCTCTTTAGCATAATCGTCCACGTTATATAGTGGTGCTATCTTATCTACCTTATTAAAATATGATGGCAAGTTGCTTTGTCTGCCAAAAACTAGTTCGTATGGACAGTAATTATGTGCCATAGAAGGTGTCGTGTTGAAGCAGTAAACGAAATATTGAAGCCATACGTCCCAATCCGTTTTATCAACAGATATGTATGAGCGTATGTATTCATTAAATGTCTTATGACTTCTTTCGACTGTTCCAACTGTCTGGTGGTGATGTGCTGTAGACGTTATATTGTCTACTTTCAAATATTTGCACAAGTCATTAATTATTGAATTTTTATATTCAGTTCCCATGTCCGTAATGAACGTCTTCATTGGACCGAACTTCAGTATAAATGATTCGAATATTGCTTTTGCAACAGTATTGCCATTTTTGTTTGGAATTGGAATAGCTACAAGATATTTCGTTAAATCGCATATCAATGTAATTGCGTATTCGTTACCATTTTCAGATTTAGGTAGCGGACCTATAGTATCCACTATCACTCTGTCAAATGCACACATTGGTGTGTCTGTAATTGTAAGGGGGGTTTTTGTATGTTTCGATATTTTAGATTTTTGGCATTTTGGACATCTACGTACGTACTCTATAATTTGACGCGTCATATTTTTCCAGTAGTAGTGTCTTCTAATTTTTTCTAATGTTTTAGTTATGCCATTATGACCTCCTTGTATGGGATCGTCATGATTTGTATCCAATATTGCTTCTTTTTCTTTTTCATTATTAATTGTGGTCACCGGCTTGAGTAGCGCTACTCTTAGTTTCTTTAAATATTTATTGCCCATATTTTTAAAAGTATCTATTGAAACGAATTCAAAGACCTTTTCCCACGGTGCCACTTTGAGTTTGCTGACTTCATGTATACCGGCTTGCATTTCAAGCCTTTGGAAAAACTGACCTAAGTCAAGCGCTCCATTGGTGTACAGGTCGCTAACATCAATTCTTGCAATAACTTTATTTCCACGTTTAAAATAACATTTGTTAAATGCAAGGCCACTACTTCTCGTACATCGTCATTTTTGATTACTTCATATACGTTGGGCTTAGAAGCTTGTTCAATATTTTGCCTAAGCGAAATATTTTTTCCATTCTCTTCCCCTGCGCAGGGTTTATTTTGTCTACTTTGTTGCCTGGTAGTGACTTTCAGGACTTAAGTTTGTAAATCTTTAAGTTCGGATATTGTTATCCTAGAAAGGGCGTCTGCCACGAAATTATCTTTTCTCTTTAGATACTCGACTGTGAAGTCGTATTCTTCTAACTCGAGCCGCATGCGTGTTAACTTAGAGCTTGGATTGATCATAGAAAATAAATAAGTTAATGGTCTGTGGTCTGTTTTCACTGTAAAATGTTTGCCATAAATATATGGACGAAAATGAGTGATTGCCCAATGAATTGCTGCTAATTCTTGTTCTGTTGTACTTTTATTACTTTCACCCTTTGTAAATGAACGTGACGCATAAGCTATTGGAAATTGAAGTCCATTATGGTTTTGTGTTAAAACCGCACCACAAGCTTGTTTACTTGCATCAGTTATTATGCAAAATTCTTTGCTGAAATCCGGGTATTGCAATAAAGTTGGTTGGATAAGCTTATCTTTGAGATATTGAAATGTTTTTTGGCATTCAGCTGTCCATTCAAAAGGAACATCCTTTTTACATAATCTAGTTATGTGCCGCGAATATTCGGCGAAGTTTTTAATGAAACGTCTGTAATAATTGCAGAATGCAACGAAACGTCTAGCGCTGTCCGCATCGTGTGGGACTGGGTAATTTTTGATGACGTCATATTTCTTGTCATCTGGCAAGATTCCTTTATCAGTACACTTGTGACCTAGAAAAGTCACTTCGTGCATAAAAAATGAACATTTTTGTGGATGTAATCTAAGATTGTGTTTCCTACATATGCTAAAAACATCCGTTAAGTTTTTAAGCATATGTTTCTCGGAACACCCAATAACAATTAGATCATCCATGTAAAGAAATGCTTGAGAAGGTTCAAGTCCTGAGAATACAATAGTCATCATTCTCTGAAATGAATTTGGCGCTATTTTTAAACCAAATGGTAGTCGCGTGAAGCGATATGAGCCGTTGCTCGTTGAAAATGACGTAATGTTTCTAGAACTATCTTCGAGTTCAATCTGATGAAAACCTGACATTAAGTCAAGACATGAAAAGTATTTTGCTCGACCTAGTTGATCCAAAATATCATCAATTCTAGGGAGTGGAAATTTATCTGACAACAGTTTTTTGTTGATTTGACGATAGTCAATTACTAATCGCCATTTCTTTTCATTGGAGCCTAGAAGGGCTTTCTTTGGAACTAGTAAAAGTGGGCTGTTATACTCAGACACTGAAGGTTCGACTATTTTGTCGGCGATCAATTTTCCTACTTGTTTTTCAATTTCATCTTTTTGGCTATGCGGGCTTCGATAGTTTTTAATGTAAATTGGCTCTGCATCCTTCAATCTCAATTTTTGCTTGTAAAAATTGTTTGTTGTTATAGATTCGGTTTCAAGTCCGAATACATCACTATACTGGGTACACAATTCTTTTAGTTGGGTTTTAAATTGCTCTGGAAAGTTTTTACTAAATTGAGCTATGACAGTTTTTTCCCTGTTTTCTGGAGTAGTTTGAACTACATCGTAGTTCGAAAGTGCTTCAAATTTTAGGTTATTGACATCGATTAGTTGATCCGTATTTGTTGTATTTAATAAACGGACGAATGCGTTTTTTGGCGCTGCAACTGTGTTTGCAACGTAAATACCAGGTTGAATTTCCTGATTTGGGATTAATATACTATCTTATAAAAAAACCTCTTTACGAGGTAAAAGTCTAGTGACGAAAACATTTTAATGCCCCAAAATTTCTGATATCCAATTTTGTGACGAAAAATATTACATTTTACACATGAATTATTAAAAAAAAAATTTTGTCACTGGACACATTGCGCTAAATTTTTCATAACTAATAAATACCAGTATATACTAGTAGTACTTTTTTGCGCAGAGCCAGTGACAAAATTTTTTTTTTAATAATTCAAAATCGCTAGCGGCGTTTTCTCGAAAACCGCCAAAATGTGGAAAAAATTACCTTTTTTCACCTGTAGCTTTTTACCTGTGTACTTTAGAAAAAAAGTTTGAACATATGCTTAAGAGCCCTTCAAAGTACCTTTCCAACGACATATAGATCATATCTGTAGCTTTCATAGTTTGGACACTATGAGGGTTTTTAGTTTTAGCGGTTTTTAGCGATTTCCCGCTAAACTAGCGATTTTTCGAAAAAGTCGTAGAACAAACGTTTCTAGATTTTTGAGCGGGAACAAGTCCTCATTCAAACTTTTAAGCTAAATCATCGCTTTGATACAAACAAACAAACAAACAAACAAACAAACAAACAAACATACTGACTTTTCATCTCATTTTCGGAAGGCGACTCAAAATTTCAAAATTAATTATTTTTTGAACCAGTTGTCCGATTTTGATGATCGAGGTGTCATTCGACGCGTATTTTTGATGAGAATTGTAAAAAATTCAACAAAAATTCAAAAAGGCTCCAACGGCCCCATTAGCTCCAATAATGTAAATTTTGCCCCTCCCACTTACACCTGTTTAGCTCACGAACCAGGTGAGTTTTCAAAAGTCTTAGTATGCACACTTGTAAGTTTAATTAATACCTTTCGATCGGTATATAACTCGACCTGATCGGACAGTCATAGCAAATCTTCCATTCTTCCTGTGTATATATGCTAGTCGCCTTCGCACCCTTCGTGCTGCTTTCGTCACTAGCGCGGACTGCCGTCCGCAGTGATCCTCATTTGAACGTATTTCAATTTTACGGACGACTTGTGATCTTGCTGGTAGAAGTATTGAACCGTTACCAGAACTGTATGTTATAGGAACATATATTTGAACATCTATATTATTTGGTCTAATTATAAACCAATCTTCTGAAGGTTTCAGATATATTTGACAATTGAGTCCTTTTATGAAATCAATGCCTATTATTCCGTCACACGGTATAGCAAAGTTTAAATGTACTATATGAAAATTGTGTGGGATTATGTACTTTGTTGGCACCGGACCCGTGCCGTTGTGTGCTTTGCCTGAATTCCTAGCAGTCCACCACCGAAAATACCAAAACAATTGTGGTGGATCAGCTGAAATCTTTATTTTCACAGTTCAGTATTTGTATATGTATAAAGTTTCACAATTATTCAATTTTCTTACTTACATTCGTGCTTCGCGCACACTTTAATCCCAATTTACAAAAATGTGCCTCTGCTTGGGCCAATATGCAAATTTCAATTGACTTACAGACGAAGAAAAATGTGCAGCTGCACGCATTGATCATTCGCATGTAAGTGCGAGCGAGATGAATATATAACTTAAACGGTAAACTTCCAGTAGGCAGTAAGGAATTGGCGATAATTAGTGCCCAGTAGAAAATTTGACGCTTAGTGCCTGCTGGAAATTTTAGCTCGCCCGCCAACATTCCCCACCCCGTAATTCACTAGCATTCGCGCTGTGTATTACCAACTCTCAAATCTAATTTGGCTAGCTTTACGGCGGGGCGAGTCAGCATTCCTTCCATAGTGCGCACTACGGCGCTTCGAACCTGACCGTCTCTTGATCGATGAACATCTAGAACTACTCCTTTGGGCCAGCTGTTTCTTTTGCTATTCTCGTCCACTACGACTACGATGTCATCTACAGCAATCGGATCGGGCGACGGCTGAAACCATTTTGTGCGACGTGTAAGCGTGGGTAAATACTCCCTCAGCCATCTTTTCCAGAATTGGTCCGCTAATTGGCTTGCAACTCGGAAACCTTTTGCTAGCATAGCGCCGCTCTGAACTTCGGAACCCTTTTCACGCAATCCGCTGGAGTGGCCCAGCAAAAAGTGATTTGGTGTGAGCGCCTCTGACTCCGGTGACTCCAATGGTACATATGTAAGCGGCCGCGAATTTATAGTGCACTCAACGTCGGCCAAAGCTGCACGCAGTATTTCTTCTCGTAGACCATCAGACGGCAGAATTTCAGACAGGATGGATTTCGTTGAGCGTACCAATCTTTCCCAGGCACCGCCCATGTGCGGAGATCCTTGCGGAATGAAAACAAATTCCATTTCTGGGTATCGTCGCTCCACTTCTCGAGTCGATATGCGTTCCACTTCGGCTTTTAATATTCTGCTTGCTCCACGAAAGTTGGTTCCATTGTCAGACATCATACGGCGCGGGCAACCACGTCTCGATACGAATGACTTCAAAACGCATAGGAACGAGTCTGTGGACAGCGACGTTGCAATCTCTAGGTGCACGGCGCGCATGGTGAGGCATGTAAACAGGACTCCCCAGCGCTTCTCATGTCGTCGTCCAGCGATGATATCAATGGGCCCAAAGTAGTTCACACCCGTGTATGTGAACGGCGGTGTGTGCGGTGACAGGCGTTCCTGTGGCAGATTTCCCATTTCTGGTGGTTCGGGTCGGGCACGTCGTATCTTGCACGCATGGCAAGCAGAAGAGACCTCTCTCACTAAGGCTCTCAGACCGAAAATCCAGAATCGTTGTCGAAGCTCATTGACCACAATCTCGTCGTGTAGGTGATGGTATCGCCGATGATACGATTCGACCATCAGATATGTCAACCGGTGTCGTCTTGGCAGAATGATAAGACGGTTCACGTTGATCTCGACTCCTTCTATTATGTCGATTCTCCCCTTAATACGCAGGATGCCTATCTCGTCTATATAAGGGGAGCATTTAAATATTGAACTTTTTCGTTCCACAGTTCCACGTTCTGATTTCAAGCACTTGAACTCGTTGAAGAACTCCTGTTCCTGGCAAACTCGTATCAAGAGGACATCCATTTCGCTCCGCTTTAGTTCAAGCAGACTCTTCAATACGGCGCCGGGACTCTTCTTGGTAACAGATCGCAGGAAATCCAGTATACTTAGTTGAACGGCTCTCAATTTCTCAATTTTGCTAAATCTCGTAGGGTCAGGTGAAATACAGCTGAGTGGCGAAATGTGCTGCGACTGTATTTCTTCGTGTTGCAGTATCAGGTGACCACGCTGCTTGTAGTCGATATCCGTTTGTGGCCATTGCGAGTCGTCTTGGTACAAAAAGGATGGCCCGTTGAACCACCTGTTGGAAACATTAATTTCGGGCGTCCTGTTCCATTTGGTACCGTCGTCTGCCACGTTTTGCGCCGATGGGACCCATCTCCAACTGTCCACCTCGGACCCTTCTAGAATCTCGCCTATTCGCAGTGCCACAAATTGTTGGAATTTGCGAGCATCGGATCGGATCCACCATAGGACGTCCTTTGAGTCGGTCCAATACACGCGCTTCTTGACGCGCACTGACATTTCCGTCTCAATACATTTGGTTAGCCTCAAACCCAAAACTGCAGCCATCAGATCCATGCGAGGTATCGAGACAGGCTTCAACGGGGCAACTCTTGTTTTGGACGCCACTAGACTGCAATGTACATGACCATTCTCTTCAGCTCGTAGGAAGACGGCTGCTGCGTAAGCGTTGATACTGGCATCTACAAAGGTATGAATTTGTAAATCCCCAGAGTTGCTCACCCCTGACAGACATCGTGGTATGCACACGTCGTTCAGCTTTGGCACCAAGTCTAGCCAGTGGCGCCAGTCGGCCTCATCTTCCTCTCTAAGTGGCTCGTCCCATCCAGTATTGGACCTCCACACGTTTTGCAGAATGATTTTCGCTCGTATATTGAAAAATCCCAGCAGTCCGAGCGGGTCAAAGATTGACATGACCATACTCAGAACTCGCCGTTTGGTCGGACGACCATCCTGGGCTTTAGCGACTGTGTCTGGTTTCACCATGAACGTCAGCCAATCCTGGGTAGGCTGCCACCACATTCCCAGAACTTTCTCTTGAGTAACATCAGGTGAAATAATGGGCTTCACAAAGATTTCCGGATCGTTCTCAAGAGCACAGACTACTTTCTGGGAGTTTGAAGTCCAGTGTCGCATATCAAATCCGCCGTTTGCATGAATCGATTTAACTGCCATTGCCAGCTCGATCATTTCACTCTCCGTGTCAACGGACTGCAGCCAGTCGTCAACAAACGTGTTGCGGCAGATCGCCTTCACTGCCTCAGGATAATCGGCTTCGTACCTTTTAGCATTACGACTCAGGACGTAGCTAGCCAGAGCCGGTGAACATGATGCTCCAAATGTCTTGACCTGCATGACGTACATTTCAACGAGTTTCCATCACGCCAGAGAAATTTCTGAGCTGCTTGATCCTCTGGGCGCACCTTGACCTGGTGGAACATCTCACGTATGTCTCCTGAAACGGCGATTGGGCGTTCTCTAAAGCGTATGAGAATGCCCATCAATGACGCTAGTGTGTCGGGACCTTTTAACAAGCAGTCGTTAAGTGCCACGCCTTGGCTTCTGGCAGCTGCGTCCCACACTAAACGCGTCTTCTTCTTGTTTGGATTGGTAACTGTAAAGATAGGAAGAAACCATGTTATATCATTAGGCGCCAGCTCACTATCCTCCAGTCGCCTGATGTATCCCTTTTGTTTATGACTGTTCATCGTGGCCAACATAAACTCCTTTAACTGTGGATCCTTTGACATCTTTGCTTCAAGACATTTGAGTCGCTTGAGAGCCATTTGATACGAGTCTGGTAGAACGACCCGGTCGAATTTCCATAACAGCCCAGTTTGCCATCGTTTTTCCTTTTCACGAAAGCTTGTAGTTGCTTCCATAATCTTTATAGCACGCTCGTCATCTTTGGATCTCAATGGACTTGACGTGACAGTGATCCCCAACGATTCCAGGGAAAAGTAGTTTTTTAGGGCATTATCCATACCGAGCGTCTCACTACATTGGCAAATATGTAGCAGGCGGGGTATCGATGCATCTTCCTTCACTGCACGGCCGTATACAGCCCAACCTAGTCTGCAGCGTGTTGCAATTATATCGTCGCCTTCGGCTTCGCGCATCTCCAGTGGTACAGTCGTTTTAATGTTGTCCAATCCTATGATTATTCGGGCTCTTACTTCGGTATACGGCTCAATTGGCAATGCAAACAAGTGGCTCCGGGACCTCAATAATTGAGACTGAAGACTCTGTTCTGGCAGATCCAGATCTGTCACTGTTCTTACACCTTTCAAAGTGTATTGCCGTGTATCCAATTTCATAGCCGATACGTTCACCGTCAGCGTCTTCGAATCCTGTTCTGTTTTGGAAACGTCTCCTGTCCACTTCAGACATAGTTGACTTGCTGGTCCCTCCAGCTCGAGCTCGTCTGCCAGCGATCTTTCCATTAACGTACACGCAGCTCCGTCGTCTGCCAATGCATACGTATGTACGCATTTCGATTTGCCGTACAGTGTGATCGGTATGTATCGAAAAAGCGCACGGCCTGCAGTTTTTCCATGAAACATGAGTGCGGACTCCTCCTTCTTGCTAACATGGGAAGACGTCTGTTCAGTTGTGCCACCTCTGTTACCATTTGAGCTGGCAGTGTGCAGCAATATATGGTGGATTGATGTACAGTCATCAACGCCGCAGTCTCTCTTTGCCTTGCAGTTACGAACGAGATGCCGCATAAAACAGCAGAAACAGAGTCGCTTGCTTTTGATAAATTCCCATCGCTGCTTAATGCTCAGGCCACGAAAGTCATCACACTCTGCCAGGTGATGTGCGCCTGTGCATTTTGGACACTGGGTCGTATCTGAATCTCTTCGACTCGGTGACTGTTGAGCATCTTCACTACTGGTCGTAACGTTGTGCACAAATAGCCTTTCTTTTGTACTTCTGCCCAGATTTCTCTTAGCAATGTCGTCCTGTTGAAGCTCGTACGGAGTGACCATAGTGGCGCACATCGCCACATTGAAAAGCCAATTGTCAAATGTAGTCAAGTTGACACTGTGATTTGCAAGCCGATGACGACCCCATTCTAGCTTCATACTACACGGCATCTTTGCAACTAGCTCATTCAACAGTACGGGATCATGCAAATATTCATGAAGACCCACTGCAGCCATTGTTGCGCAATAGTTCTGAACTGCCAGTGCAAGTCGTATGACGCTATCCAGATTTTCTGCTTTTATCGCTGGTTCATCTCTCAGTTTGCGTTGCAGAGCCGCGTGCACTATTTCAGAGCGGCCATACAGCATCCTCAATGTGCCGATAGCATACGGGTCCGTCTCTGGAACCATCAATTTCCCACGTACTGATTCCAGGGCCTGTCCTCTGAGGCACTTCTGCAATCGTATAAGATTCTCTGCATTGCTGAATCCGCATCTTTCCGTAGACTGCTCATAGTTGCTGATGAAAATCAGCCATTCATCTGGTTTGCCGGTGAAAATTGGTAGATCGCGACTAATGACATGACGCGCACTGATTTGCTTTGATGTCAGCAATCTATCCTAGTCGGGGTGCTACCAAAATGCGTATTACTGGGCTGCTGCGTATTGCCAGCTGATCCGATTAATCCAGGTTCCTGGATTCCTTTGGCAACACCCCCAAACGCACCTATGAGAGGCATAGAGGCTTGATTGAAAACTGCCGTGTTTGCCTGATATGGCAGAGTAAGTGCAGCGCCCCAGGACGAGTATTCCTGTTGAGGCTTAGTGATTACGGTGCCATATCCGGAGCTATTGAACCGGTGCTGGACCGGTGTCGACGAAGACGATCCTGTGCCAGCTCCGACTGACGCGGACGTACCGCTTTTAGTTGCCTCTCTGTGTGTTGCGCCGTTGCGTTCAAAGTCCGCAACTGCGGCTTGCACATTAACGGACTCACGTGATCCGTGAGCAAGTCCTGTTGGATCTTGAAATGCAGGCGTGTTAGCAGCGTGACTGAGTTGAGTGTCACCTGCCTTGTCTCCCTCACTCACGAGGGCTTCGTCCGCGTTATGCATATTCGGGCACTTCTAGGTTATGTCCGACCTAAAATGTGCTTTTCTATTTAACTTCTCCAGAAGTTGTTCTCTACGGCGATTTCCACCTGGTTGTGGAAAATATTCCAGAACACGCTTCAGGCTGCGAAGAATATTTCAGAATGTTGGCACCGGACCCGTGCCGTTGTGTGCTTTGCCTGAATTCCTAGCAGTCCACCACCAAAAATACCAAAACAATTGTGGTGGATCAGCTGAAATCTTTATTTTCACAGTTCAGTATTTGTATATGTATAAAGTTTCACAATTATTAAATTTTCTTACTTACATTCGTACTTCGCGCACACTTTAATCCCAATTTACAAAAATGTGTCTCTGCTTGGGCCAATGTGCAAATTTCAATTGACTTACAGACGAAGAAAAATGTGCAGCTGCACGCATTGATCATTCGCATGTAAGTGCGAGCGAGATGAATATATAACTTAAACGGTAAACTTCCACTAGGCAGTAATTTTGGATTTTTTTTTTTTTTTTTTTGGAGGTGTGCCGCATAGACTGGACCTTTACCAGAATTTTCTTTAAGTAGTGATATGTCTGCACCTGTATCTATTAAAAATATCAGTTTCTTTCCTGATTCTACATTATGAAATGAAACAAAAATATTGAGATTGAAGTTTACTGAGTGAACTCTGGGTTTATTTAATTTTCTGTATCTAAAGGGTGTTGAGAGTTTCCCGAATTGTCTTGGGCTACTCTGACGTTATGTCCCTGTCTATTCGAGCTTCCATTATTGTCGTTTCGTTGGTTATTGTTGTAGGAGCCACCGTTACCTCGGTTGCTTCTACGAAAACCTCCACGACCTCTGTTATTATACCCGTTACTTATTAAAAATAAGTAAAAGGGGATATTGTATTCGTTGCAATGTATGTAACAGGGAGAAGGAAGCATCTCCGACCCTATAAAGTATATATATTCTTGACCAGCATCAACAGCCGAGTCGATATAGCCATGTCCGTCTGTCCGTCTGTCCGTCCGTCCGTCCGTCCGTCCGTCCGTCCGTCCGTCTGTCCGTCCGTGTGAGCGCCTAGATCTCAGAGACTATAAGAGCTAGAGCAACCAAATTTGGCACACAGATTTCTATAAACCCCACGCAGGTCAAGTTTGTTTCAAAATTTTGCCACGCCCCTTTCCGCCTCCGTAAATCGCGAATCCACCACACGCACAGTTTTTAAGATATTAGGTTTTTTTAAACGGTGAACGTTAGCTATTGTTTTTACCTATCATTCTACTAAATCCCAACAAGATCGGACAAACAGAAAGGTGGTACTGGCTGGTTAAAGCTTTTGAGCAATAAAAGTGCCTAAAAGCATGCAATAAAAAAAAAGTTAAATTTATTTAGGTAAGTAACGGGTATCCTATAGTCGGGAGCTCGACTATAGCCTTTCCCACTTGTTATTATTGTACTGGTTACTGTAACTATTATAATTATTATTATTGTAACCATATCCGTTTGAATTATTCCCTCTGCCTCGGTAATTACCTCTAAAGTTATTACCTTGGGGGGCGTGTCCTCTTTGGGCATACAGCACTGAATTTGCATTACCAGTCATTTCTGTACTGCAATGTATGTACTTGCCAATGGCTTCATTCATTGATTTAAATGAGCCTGCCTCAAGGATTGTCCTTAGCCTACCATGTTCACAATTTCTAGTCATGGTGCTTATGGCTTCTTTTGTACTGAACAGGTCAGCATGTTCGGCACCTAGACCTTCATCAATATACGCTGCTTCTAACAATTTTCGTAGATTGTCTATTTCAGTCGTAAATTGTGTGGCTGTTTTTCCTTTCTGGTGGATGCTAGCTAATTTTGCCTTTATTACATCGGATGATTCTCCGACGATAGTGGCTTGCAGCTTGCTTATTATTGCGCTAATGGTAGTTTCATTTTGTACCTTGTACAAGGTGGAACCAGTGATTTTCGCCTTTATTACCTCAACAGCAATATGCTCATATGGCCCTTTGGTTAGGTTTACCAACTTGAGCGCTGTCACAAATCTTTGGAGGTGTATCTTTTTCCCATCAAATTCGGGTACGGTGGAGGAAATCTCGTTCATGTATGCCCTGTCAGCCGCTGACGAGTCTGCCATTTTTGGTTCTGTTAAACTCTTGAGTCCCAATTGGTTACAAGCCGCTGCACTTGTTGCGGGGCTATTATGATTAGCAGTTTCTTGGGAATCAGATCCCGAAACAATTGCAATGTAACCTGTGTTTGGTGACTTTGGCCTTGGACTTATTGACTTTGTGTCGTTCTCCTCGATAGCTATAAATGTTGCCGGGCTGTCTATTACGTTCGGCAAATGTAAATCTAGAGTATGTCTCTCTTTTAAAGAAACTAACTGTTCTCTTAGACGTTTGACAACGTCTTTGGCTTGAGTCCAATGAAGTTCGGAGTTTCTAGATTGATTTTCTAGAAACAGCTCCCTTATCTCATTATAAACATTTACTAAATAAATAGTGTATTTATTGATGGTACTCGGTTGGATAGTTCTATTTTGGGAAAGGCTTTTGTACGATTTGTCGAACTCAGATTTTAGTTCTTTAACTTTCGTACATATTGTATCCCAATCCATGTGTTGTAGTGGCTTATTTTCGGCTTATTAAGCTCTTCAATATTTTAAGTTTTACCCGGTCTAAGCAATTTTTTTGTTTTATATTTTCTTTAGCCTGAATATGGGATAATTTGCCGGGACTTCAGGCTTTTGTTGATAACCTATATAGACTCCAAGTCCAATTATATCTCCACATCTGAGTGGGTATCTTTTTCCTACCATCTGTCTGTTTCCTATAAATACGCCATTTACTGCGTTCATCTGTTCTAAAACAACTATGCGTCCGTTGCGCACGATTTGTTTGGCATGATGCCTGGACAAGAACATGTACCCAGGCAAAGAGGGACTGCAGCTGGAATGCCTGCCTATGGTATTTTCTCCAGCACGGAGAAATACTCTTCTGCCAGTGGTTACGTGTTCCAGGTACCAGCAGTAGCCTGACACATTCATTGTTCAAATGCGCTGAACAAGATTAAATTATTATTAAGTTGTCTCTTTTTAATCTAATGTAATCTAATGTAATCTTTGCATCGAAGGTACCCTAATCTCAAAATCTTGTTCCTTTCCAAATGTACGTCTTATTCAGTCATATTTACTATTTTTTTTTTTATATTTTATATATTCTTATTTCTTTTTTGAAAAATTTCTCTTATATATAATTTTTTGTTTTCATTTATTATAAAAATATATTTGTTGATTTCAAATCAATGTTTTATGATTCGATATTGTTAATTTTTTGGTAATGCATTGGAATGCATTAAAATCATTACTTTATAAAATATAAAAGCGGTTTAAAAAAATTTTTTTGGTATATGGCCATAAATAAACATGCACATATGAAACTATCATTTAGACATTTTTATATATGTTTATTTTTGATAATTATATATTGGCTGATCAGGCCTAGCATGTAATGAAATATTATTTGTTATTATTTAACAAGTAAATAAAATTTGTTATTTTATATTATATCCAGATCATTTCCTCTGCTTAACATTTATATAAACGGATTTCAACGCATGGCTATTATTTATACTCTATTACATACGGTGTAAATGTATATTTAATATTTTCCACTAACTCAAAATTTTCGACAGTTTTACTAATTCTGTTACTTTACTCTATTTGTGTATATATATATTTTTTTTTTTACATTGTTTCCTGCCTATTTGTTTCGAATGGCTTTACAGGCCAAACGTCTTGCCGGTCGACTCAATTGTCGTCGGGCATTACAATTCTTATAGTTTAATTATTATATTTTATATTATACTAGGGGACTACGCCCCCTGCTCGCTTCGCTCGCCAACCCCCAGCTCGCTTCGCTCGCAACATTGTCTTTAGTTGTCCGGTTTAACAAATTTACATAATATTCGCCCCCTGCTCGCTTCGCTCTCCAACCCCCAGCTCGCTGCGCTCGCAGCATTGTATTTAGTTGCCCGTTTTAACAAATTTATATAATACTAGGGGGCTACGCCCCCTGCTCGCTTCGCTCGCAACATTGTCTTTAGTTGTCCGGTTTAACAAATTTACATAATATTCGCCCCCTGCTCGCTTCGCTCTCCAACCCCCAGCTCGCTACGCTCGCAGCATTGTATTTAGTTGCCCGTTTTAACAAATTTATATAATATAGCATTTTTTCTAAAAAAAACCGGAAATATTTAGCTTCCGCTGTCCGCTGCCTTAATTTTTTTCTTTGCAATTCAACTTTGGCTAAAAAGTCAGATTTGGTGATTTGGCGGGAAAAAGCTAAATTTGGCGGGAAAAAGCTAAATTTAGCGGGAAAAGCTAAATTAAGAGAATTAGTCCAAATTTGGCACGAAGAGTTAATCTGGGAGTTTTGTTAGGATATCTTCGATTGCATCCGATTGTTCCTATGGCAGCTATATGATATAGTCATCCGACTTTGACCGAATTTGGTCAGTGTGTTAAAGACAGCCCCAAACATATAATCTGTGAGTTTGGTTGAGATATCTTAAGAAACAAAAAAGTTTTTCATACTAAAGGTGTTTTTCATCGGATTGTTCCTATGGCAGCTATAAGATATAGTCATTCCACTTTGACCAAATTTGGTCAGAATGTAAGAGACAAAACCAATTATATAATCTGCGAGTTTGGTTGAGATATCTTAAGAAACAAAAAAGTTTTTCATACTAAAGGTGTTTTTCATCGGATTGTTCCTATGGCAGCTATAAGATATAGTCATCCGACTTTGACCAAATTTGTTCAGGAAGTCAAAAACAGCCCCAAACATATAATCTGTGAGTTTGGTTGAGATATCTTAAGAAACAAAAAAGTTTTTCATAGTAAAGTTGTTTTTCATCGGATTGTTTCTATGGCAGCTATAAGATATAGTCATTCCACTTTGACCAAATTTGGTCAGAATGTAAGAGACAGTACCAAACATGTAATCTGTGAGTTTGGTTGAGATATCTTAAGAAACAAAAAAGTTTTTCATACTAAAGGTGTTTTTCATCGGATTGTTCCTATGGCAGCTTTAAGATATAGTCATTCCACTTTGACCAAATTTGGTCAGAATGTAAGAGACAGTACCAAACATATAATCTGTGAGGTTGGTTGAGATATCTTAAGAAACAAAAAAGTTTTTCATACTAAGCAATTCCGTGACCTTTGACCCCGATTTGACCCACTTAGAGGTAGAATTTCGCAAAACCCCGTCTTATCGCACGATGAAATTATCTCATCTATGTTGTGTAAAAATTTCAGCTCTCTATCTCTTACCGTTTGGGCTGCACGTTGATTCTCAGTCAGTCAGTGAGTCAGTGAGTCATTCAGTGAGTCAGTCAGGACAAAGAGTTTTATATATATAGATAGCATTTTTTCTAAAAAAAACCGGAAATATTTAGCTTCCGCTGTCCGCTGCCTTAATTTTTTTCTTTGCAATTCAACTTTGGCTAAAAAGTCAGATTTGGTGATTTGCCGGGAAAAAGCTAAATTTGGCGGGAAAAAGCTAAATTTAGCGGGAAAAGCTAAATTAAGAGAATTAGTCCAAATTTGGCACGAAGAGTTAATCTGGGAGTTTTGTTAGGATATCTTCGATTGCATCCGATTGTTCCTATGGCAGCTATATGATATAGTCATCCGACTTTGACCGAATTTGGTCAGTGTGTTAAAGACAGCCCCAAACATATAATCTGTGAGTTTGGTTGAGATATCTTAAGAAACAAAAAAGTTTTTCATACTAAAGGTGTTTTTCATCGGATTGTTCCTATGGCAGCTATAAGATATAGTCATTCCACTTTGACCAAATTTGGTCAGAATGTAAGAGACAAAACCAATTATATAATCTGTGAGTTTGGTTGAGATATCTTAAGAAACAAAAAAGTTTTTCATACTAAAGGTGTTTTTCATCGGATTGTTCCTATGGCAGCTATAAGATATAGTCATCCGACTTTGACCAAATTTGTTCAGGAAGTCAAAAACAGCCCCAAACATATAATCTGTGAGTTTGGTTGAGATATCTTAAGAAACAAAAAAGTTTTTCATACTAAAGGTGTTTTTCATCGGATTGTTCCTATGGCAGCTATAAGATATAGTCATTCCACTTTGACAAAATTTGGTCAGAATGTAAGAGACAGTACCAAACATGTAATCTGTGAGTTTGGTTGAGATATCTTATGAAACAAAAAAGTTTTTCATACTAAAGGTGTTTTTCATCGGATTGTTCCTATGGCAGCTTTAAGATATAGTCATTCCACTTTGACCAAATTTGGTCAGAATGTAAGAGACAGTTCCAAACATATAATCTGTGAGGTTGGTTGAGATATCTTAAGAAACAAAAAAGTTTTTCATACTAAGCAATTCCGTGACCTTTGACCCCGATTTGACCCACTTAGAGGTAGAATTTCGCAAAACCCCGTCTTATTGCACGATGAAATTATCTCATCTATGTTGTGTAAAAATTTCAGCTCTGTATCTCTTACCGTTTGGGCTGCACGTTGATTCTCAGTCAGTCAGTGAGTCAGTCAGTGAGTCAGTCAGGACAAAAAGTTTTATATATATAGAAGATAGCATTTTTTCTAAAAAAAACCGGAAATATTTAGCTTCCGCTGTCCGCTGCCTTAATTTTTTTCTTTGCAATTCAACTTTGGCTAAAAAGTCAGATTTGGTGATTTGCCGGGAAAAAGCTAAATTTGGCGGGAAAAAGCTAAATTTAGCGGGAAAAGCTAAATTAAGAGAATTAGTCCAAATTTGGCACGAAGAGTTAATCTGGGAGTTTTGTTAGGATATCTTCGATTGCATCCGATTGTTCCTATGGCAGCTATATGATATAGTCATCCGACTTTGACCGAATTTGGTCAGTGTGTTAAAGACAGCCCCAAACATATAATCTGTGAGTTTGGTTGAGATATCTTAAGAAACAAAAAAGTTTTTCATACTAAAGGTGTTTTTCATCGGATTGTTCCTATGGCAGCTATAAGATATAGTCATTCCACTTTGACCAAATTTGGTCAGAATGTAAGAGACAAAACCAATTATATAATCTGTGAGTTTGGTTGAGATATCTTAAGAAACAAAAAAGTTTTTCATACTAAAGGTGTTTTTCATCGGATTGTTCCTATGGCAGCTATAAGATATAGTCATCCGACTTTGACCAAATTTGTTCAGGAAGTCAAAAACAGCCCCAAACATATAATCTGTGAGTTTGGTTGAGATATCTTAAGAAACAAAAAAGTTTTTCATACTAAGCAATTCCGTGACCTTTGACCCCGATTTGACCCACTTAGAGGTAGAATTTCGCAAAACCCCGTCTTATCGCACGATGAAATTATCTCATCTATGTTGTGTAAAAATTTCAGCTCTCTATCTCTTACCGTTTGGGCTGCACGTTGATTCTCAGTCAGTCAGTGAGTCATTCAGTGAGTCAGTCAGGACAAAGAGTTTTATATATATAGATAGCATTTTTTCTAAAAAAAACCGGAAATATTTAGCTTCCGCTGTCCGCTGCCTTAATTTTTTTCTTTGCAATTCAACTTTGGCTAAAAAGTCAGATTTGGTGATTTGCCGGGAAAAAGCTAAATTTGGCGGGAAAAAGCTAAATTTAGCGGGAAAAGCTAAATTAAGAGAATTAGTCCAAATTTGGCACGAAGAGTTAATCTGGGAGTTTTGTTAGGATATCTTCGATTGCATCCGATTGTTCCTATGGCAGCTATATGATATAGTCATCCGACTTTGACCGAATTTGGTCAGTGTGTTAAAGACAGCCCCAAACATATAATCTGTGAGTTTGGTTGAGATATCTTAAGAAACAAAAAAGTTTTTCATACTAAAGGTGTTTTTCATCGGATTGTTCCTATGGCAGCTATAAGATATAGTCATTCCACTTTGACCAAATTTGGTCAGAATGTAAGAGACAAAACCAATTATATAATCTGTGAGTTTGGTTGAGATATCTTAAGAAACAAAAAAGTTTTTCATACTAAAGGTGTTTTTCATCGGATTGTTCCTATGGCAGCTATAAGATATAGTCATCCGACTTTGACCAAATTTGTTCAGGAAGTCAAAAACAGCCCCAAACATATAATCTGTGAGTTTGGTTGAGATATCTTAAGAAACAAAAAAGTTTTTCATACTAAAGGTGTTTTTCATCGGATTGTTCCTATGGCAGCTATAAGATATAGTCATTCCACTTTGACAAAATTTGGTCAGAATGTAAGAGACAGTACCAAACATGTAATCTGTGAGTTTGGTTGAGATATCTTATGAAACAAAAAAGTTTTTCATACTAAAGGTGTTTTTCATCGGATTGTTCCTATGGCAGCTTTAAGATATAGTCATTCCACTTTGACCAAATTTGGTCAGAATGTAAGAGACAGTTCCAAACATATAATCTGTGAGGTTGGTTGAGATATCTTAAGAAACAAAAAAGTTTTTCATACTAAGCAATTCCGTGACCTTTGACCCCGATTTGACCCACTTAGAGGTAGAATTTCGCAAAACCCCGTCTTATTGCACGATGAAATTATCTCATCTATGTTGTGTAAAAATTTCAGCTCTGTATCTCTTACCGTTTGGGCTGCACGTTGATTCTCAGTCAGTCAGTGAGTCAGTCAGTGAGTCAGTCAGGACAAAAAGTTTTATATATATAGAAGATAGCATTTTTTCTAAAAAAAACCGGAAATATTTAGCTTCCGCTGTCCGCTGCCTTAATTTTTTTCTTTGCAATTCAACTTTGGCTAAAAAGTCAGATTTGGTGATTTGCCGGGAAAAAGCTAAATTTGGCGGGAAAAAGCTAAATTTAGCGGGAAAAGCTAAATTAAGAGAATTAGTCCAAATTTGGCACGAAGAGTTAATCTGGGAGTTTTGTTAGGATATCTTCGATTGCATCCGATTGTTCCTATGGCAGCTATATGATATAGTCATCCGACTTTGACCGAATTTGGTCAGTGTGTTAAAGACAGCCCCAAACATATAATCTGTGAGTTTGGTTGAGATATCTTAAGAAACAAAAAAGTTTTTCATACTAAAGGTGTTTTTCATCGGATTGTTCCTGTGGCAGCTATAAGATATAGTCATTCCACTTTGACCAAATTTGGTCAGAATGTAAGAGACAAAACCAATTATATAATCTGTGAGTTTGGTTGAGATATCTTAAGAAACAAAAAAGTTTTTCATACTAAAGGTGTTTTTCATCGGATTGTTCCTATGGCAGCTATAAGATATAGTCATCCGACTTTGACCAAATTTGTTCAGGAAGTCAAAAACAGCCCCAAACATATAATCTGTGAGTTTGGTTGAGATATCTTAAGAAACAAAAAAGTTTTTCATACTAAAGGTGTTTTTCATCGGATTGTTCCTATGGCAGCTATAAGATATAGTCATTCCACTTTGACAAAATTTGGTCAGAATGTAAGAGACAGTACCAAACATGTAATCTGTGAGTTTGGTTGAGATATCTTATGAAACAAAAAAGTTTTTCATACTAAAGGTGTTTTTCATCGGATTGTTCCTATGGCAGCTTTAAGATATAGTCATTCCACTTTGACCAAATTTGGTCAGAATGTAAGAGACAGTTCCAAACATATAATCTGTGAGGTTGGTTGAGATATCTTAAGAAACAAAAAAGTTTTTCATACTAAGCAATTCCGTGACCTTTGACCCCGATTTGACCCACTTAGAGGTAGAATTTCGCAAAACCCCGTCTTATTGCACGATGAAATTATCTCATCTATGTTGTGTAAAAATTTCAGCTCTGTATCTCTTACCGTTTGGGCTGCACGTTGATTCTCAGTCAGTCAGTGAGTCAGTCAGTGAGTCAGTCAGGACAAAAAGTTTTATATATATAGAAGATAGCATTTTTTCTAAAAAAAACCGGAAATATTTTCAATTTGCAATTCAACTTTGGCTAAAAAGTCAGATTTGGTGATTTGCCGGGAAAAAGCTAAATTTGGCGGGAAAAAGCTAAATTTAGCGGGAAAAGCTAAATTAAGAGAATTAGTCCAAATTTGGCACGAAGAGTTAATCTGGGAGTTTTGTTAGGATATCTTCGATTGCATCCGATTGTTCCTATGGCAGCTATATGATATAGTCATCCGACTTTGACCGAATTTGGTCAGTGTGTTAAAGACAGCCCCAAACATATAATCTGTGAGTTTGGTTGAGATATCTTAAGAAACAAAAAAGTTTTTCATACTAAAGGTGTTTTTCATCGGATTGTTCCTATGGCAGCTATAAGATATAGTCATTCCACTTTGACCAAATTTGGTCAGAATGTAAGAGACAAAACCAATTATATAATCTGTGAGTTTGGTTGAGATATCTTAAGAAACAAAAAAGTTGTTCATACTAAAGGTGTTTTTCATCGGATTGTTCCTATGGCAGCTATAAGATATAGTCATCCGACTTTGACCAAATTTGTTCAGGAAGTCAAAAACAGCCCCAAACATATAATCTGTGAGTTTGGTTGAGATATCTTAAGAAACAAAAAAGTTTTTCATACTAAAGGTGTTTTTCATCGGATTGTTTCTATGGCAGCTATAAGATATAGTCATTCCACTTTGACCAAATTTGGTCAGAATGTAAGAGACAGTACCAAACATGTAATCTGTGAGTTTGGTTGAGATATCTTAAGAAACAAAAAAGTTTTTCATACTAAAGGTGTTTTTCATCGGATTGTTCCTATGGCAGCTTTAAGATATAGTCATTCCACTTTGACCAAATTTGGTCAGAATGTAAGAGACAGTACCAAACATATAATCTGTGAGGTTGGTTGAGATATCTTAAGAAACAAAAAAGTTTTTCATACTAAGCAATTCCGTGACCTTTGACCCCGATTTGACCCACTTAGAGGTAGAATTTCGCAAAACCCCGTCTTATTGCACGATGAAATTATCTCATCTATGTTGTGTAAAAATTTCAGCTCTGTATCTCTTACCGTTTGGGCTGCACGTTGATTCTCAGTCAGTCAGTGAGTCAGTCAGTGAGTCAGTCAGGACAAAAAGTTTTATATATATAGAAGATAGCATTTTTTCTAAAAAAAACCGGAAATATTTTCAATTTGCAATTCAACTTTGGCTAAAAAGTCAGATTTGGTGATTTGCCGGGAAAAAGCTAAATTTGGCGGGAAAAAGCTAAATTTAGCGGGAAAAGCTAAATTAAGAGAATTAGTCCAAATTTGGCACGAAGAGTTAATCTGGGAGTTTTGTTAGGATATCTTCGATTGCATCCGATTGTTCCTATGGCAGCTATATGATATAGTCATCCGACTTTGACCGAATTTGGTCAGTGTGTTAAAGACAGCCCCAAACATATAATCTGTGAGTTTGGTTGAGATATCTTAAGAAACAAAAAAGTTTTTCATACTAAAGGTGTTTTTCATCGGATTGTTCCTATGGCAGCTATAAGATATAGTCATTCCACTTTGACCAAATTTGGTCAGAATGTAAGAGACAAAACCAATTATATAATCTGTGAGTTTGGTTGAGATATCTTAAGAAACAAAAAAGTTGTTCATACTAAAGGTGTTTTTCATCGGATTGTTCCTATGGCAGCTATAAGATATAGTCATCCGACTTTGACCAAATTTGTTCAGGAAGTCAAAAACAGCCCCAAACATATAATCTGTGAGTTTGGTTGAGATATCTTAAGAAACAAAAAAGTTTTTCATACTAAAGGTGTTTTTCATCGGATTGTTTCTATGGCAGCTATAAGATATAGTCATTCCACTTTGACCAAATTTGGTCAGAATGTAAGAGACAGTACCAAACATGTAATCTGTGAGTTTGGTTGAGATATCTTAAGAAACAAAAAAGTTTTTCATACTAAAGGTGTTTTTCATCGGATTGTTCCTATGGCAGCTTTAAGATATAGTCATTCCACTTTGACCAAATTTGGTCAGAATGTAAGAGACAGTACCAAACATATAATCTGTGAGGTTGGTTGAGATATCTTAAGAAACAAAAAAGTTTTTCATACTAAGCAATTCCGTGACCTTTGACCCCGATTTGACCCACTTAGAGGTAGAATTTCGCAAAACCCCGTCTTATTGCACGATGAAATTATCTCATCTATGTTGTGTAAAAATTTCAGCTCTCTATCTCTTACCGTTTGGGCTGCACGTTGATTCTCAGTCAGTCAGTGAGTCAGTGAGTCAGTCAGTGAGTCAGTCAGGACAAAGAGTTTTATATATATAGATAGCATTTTTTCTAAAAAAAACCGGAAATATTTAGCTTCCGCTGTCCGCTGCCTTAATTTTTTTCTTTGCAATTCAACTTTGGCTAAAAAGTCAGATTTGGTGATTTGGCGGGAAAAAGCTAAATTTGGCGGGAAAAAGCTAAATTTAGCGGGAAAAGCTAAATTAAGAGAATTAGTCCAAATTTGGCACGAAGAGTTAATCTGGGAGTTTTGTTAGGATATCTTCGATTGCATCCGATTGTTCCTATGGCAGCTATATGATATAGTCATCCGACTTTGACCGAATTTGGTCAGTGTGTTAAAGACAGCCCCAAACATATAATCTGTGAGTTTGGTTGAGATATCTTAAGAAACAAAAAAGTTTTTCATACTAAAGGTGTTTTTCATCGGATTGTTCCTATGGCAGCTATAAGATATAGTCATTCCACTTTGACCAAATTTGGTCAGAATGTAAGAGACAAAACCAATTATATAATCTGTGAGTTTGGTTGAGATATCTTAAGAAACAAAAAAGTTTTTCATACTAAAGGTGTTTTTCATCGGATTGTTCCTATGGCAGCTATAAGATATAGTCATCCGACTTTGACCAAATTTGTTCAGGAAGTCAAAAACAGCCCCAAACATATAATCTGTGAGTTTGGTTGAGATATCTTAAGAAACAAAAAAGTTTTTCATACTAAAGGTGTTTTTCATCGGATTGTTCCTATGGCAGCTATAAGATATAGTCATTCCACTTTGACAAAATTTGGTCAGAATGTAAGAGACAGTACCAAACATGTAATCTGTGAGTTTGGTTGAGATATCTTATGAAACAAAAAAGTTTTCATACTAAAGGTGTTTTTCATCGGATTGTTCCTATGGCAGCTTTAAGATATAGTCATTCCACTTTGACCAAATTTGGTCAGAATGTAAGAGACAGTTCCAAACATATAATCTGTGAGGTTGGTTGAGATATCTTAAGAAACAAAAAAGTTTTTCATACTAAGCAATTCCGTGACCTTTGACCCCGATTTGACCCACTTAGAGGTAGAATTTCGCAAAACCCCGTCTTATTGCACGATGAAATTATCTCATCTATGTTGTGTAATAATTTCAGCTCTGTATCTCTTACCGTTTGGGCTGCACGTTGATTCTCAGTCAGTCAGTGAGTCAGTGAGTCAGTCAGTGAGTCAGTCAGGACAAAAAGTTTTATATATATAGAAGATAGCATTTTTTCTAAAAAAAACCGGAAATATTTAGCTTCCGCTGTCCGCTGCCTTAATTTTTTTCTTTGCAATTCAACTTTGGCTAAAAAGTCAGATTTGGTGATTTGCCGGGAAAAAGCTAAATTTGGCGGGAAAAAGCTAAATTTAGCGGGAAAAGCTAAATTAAGAGAATTAGTCCAAATTTGGCACGAAGAGTTAATCTGGGAGTTTTGTTAGGATATCTTCGATTGCATCCGATTGTTCCTATGGCAGCTATATGATATAGTCATCCGACTTTGACCGAATTTGGTCAGTGTGTTAAAGACAGCCCCAAACATATAATCTGTGAGTTTGGTTGAGATATCTTAAGAAACAAAAAAGTTTTTCATACTAAAGGTGTTTTTCATCGCATTGTTCCTATGGCAGCTATAAGATATAGTCATTCCACTTTGACCAAATTTGGTCAGAATGTAAGAGACAAAACCAATTATATAATCTGTGAGTTTGGTTGAGATATCTTATGAAACAAAAAAGTTTTTCATACTAAAGGTGTTTTTCATCGGATTGTTCCTATAGCAGCTATAAGATATAGTCATCCGACTTTGACCAAATTTGTTCAGGAAGTCAAAAACAGCTCCAAACATATAATCTGTGAGTTTGGTTGAGATATCTTAAGAAACAAAAAAGTTTTTCATACTAAAGGTGTTTTTCATCGGATTGTTCCTATGGCAGCTATAAGATATAGTCATTCCACTTTGACCAAATTTGGTCAGAATGTAAGAGACAGTACCAAACATATAATCTGTGAGGTTGGTTGAGATATCTTAAGAAACAAAAAAGTTTTTCATACTAAGCAATTCCGTGACCTTTGACCCCGATTTGACCCACTTAGAGGTAGAATTTCGCAAAACCCCGTCTTATTGCACGATGAAATTATCTCATCTATGTTGTGTAAAAATTTCAGCTCTCTATCTCTTACCGTTTGGGCTGCACGTTGATTCTCAGTCAGTCAGTGAGTCAGTCAGTGAGTCAGTCAGGACAAAGAGTTTTATATATATAGATAGCATTTTTTCTAAAAAAAACCGGAAATATTTAGCTTCCGCTGTCCGCTGCCTTAATTTTTTTCTTTGCAATTCAACTTTGGCTAAAAAGTCAGATTTGGTGATTTGGCGGGAAAAAGCTAAATTTGGCGGGAAAAAGCTAAATTTAGCGGGAAAAGCTAAATTAAGAGAATTAGTCCAAATTTGGCACGAAGAGTTAATCTGGGAGTTTTGTTAGGATATCTTCGATTGCATCCGATTGTTCCTATGGCAGCTATATGATATAGTCATCCGACTTTGACCGAATTTGGTCAGTGTGTTAAAGACAGCCCCAAACATATAATCTGTGAGTTTGGTTGAGATATCTTAAGAAACAAAAAAGTTTTTCATACTAAAGGTGTTTTTCATCGGATTGTTCCTATGGCAGCTATAAGATATAGTCATTCCACTTTGACCAAATTTGGTCAGAATGTAAGAGACAAAACCAATTATATAATCTGTGAGTTTGGTTGAGATATCTTAAGAAACAAAAAAGTTTTTCATACTAAAGGTGTTTTTCATCGGATTGTTCCTATGGCAGCTATAAGATATAGTCATCCGACTTTGACCAAATTTGTTCAGGAAGTCAAAAACAGCCCCAAACATATAATCTGTGAGTTTGGTTGAGATATCTTAAGAAACAAAAAAGTTTTTCATACTAAAGGTGTTTTTCATCGGATTGTTCCTATGGCAGCTATAAGATATAGTCATTCCACTTTGACAAAATTTGGTCAGAATGTAAGAGACAGTACCAAACATGTAATCTGTGAGTTTGGTTGAGATATCTTATGAAACAAAAAAGTTTTTCATACTAAAGGTGTTTTTCATCGGATTGTTCCTATGGCAGCTTTAAGATATAGTCATTCCACTTTGACCAAATTTGGTCAGAATGTAAGAGACAGTTCCAAACATATAATCTGTGAGGTTGGTTGAGATATCTTAAGAAACAAAAAAGTTTTTCATACTAAGCAATTCCGTGACCTTTGACCCCGATTTGACCCACTTAGAGGTAGAATTTCGCAAAACCCCGTCTTATTGCACTATGAAATTATCTCATCTATGTTGTGTAAAAATTTCAGCTCTGTATCTCTTACCGTTTGGGCTGCACGTTGATTCTCAGTCAGTCAGTGAGTCAGTCAGTCAGTCAGTGAGTCAGTCAGGACAAAAAGTTTTATATATATAGAAGATAGCATTTTTTCTAAAAAAAACCGGAAATATTTAGCTTCCACTGTCCGCTGCCTTAATTTTTTTCTTTGCAATTCAACTTTGGCTAAAAAGTCAGATTTGGTGATTTGCCGGGAAAAAGCTAAATTTGGCGGGAAAAAGCTAAATTTAGCGGGAAAAGCTAAATTAAGAGAATTAGTCCAAATTTGGCACGAAGAGTTAATCTGGGAGTTTTGTTAGGATATCTTCGATTGCATCCGATTGTTCCTATGGCAGCTATATGATATAGTCATCCGACTTTGACCGAATTTGGTCAGTGTGTTAAAGACAGCCCCAAACATATAATCTGTGAGTTTGGTTGAGATATCTTAAGAAACAAAAAAGTTTTTCATACTAAAGGTGTTTTCCATCGGATTGCTCCTATGGCAGCTATAAGATATAGTCATTCCACTTTTACCAAATTTGGTCAGAATGTAAGAGACAAAACCATTTATATAATCTGTGAGTTTGGTTGAGATATCTTAAGAAACAAAAAAGTTTTTCATACTAAAGGTGTTTTTCATCGGATTGTTCCTATGGCAGCTATAAGATATAGTCATCCGACTTTGACCAAATTTGTTAAGGAAGTCAAAAACAGCCCCAAACATATAATCTGTGAGTTTGGTTGAGATATCTTAAGAAACAAAAAAGTTTTTCATACTAAAGGTGTTTTTCATCGGATTGTTCCTAAGGCAGCTATAAGATATAGTCATTCCACTTTGACCAAATTTGGTCAGAATGTAAGAGACAGTACCAAACATGTAATCTGTGAGTTTGGTTGAGATATCTTAAGAAACAAAAAAGTTTTTCATACTAAAGGTGTTTTTCATCGGATTGTTCCTATGGCAGCTTTAAGATATAGTCATTCCACTTTGACCAAATTTGGTCAGAATGTAAGAGACAGTACCAAACATATAATCTGTGAGGTTGGTTGAGATATCTTAAGAAACAAAAAAGTTTTTCATACTAAGCAATTCCGTGACCTTTGACCCTGATTTGACCCACTTAGAGGTAGAATTTCGCAAAACCCCGTCTTATTGCACGATGAAATTATCTCATCTATGTTGTGTAAAAATTTCAGCTCTCTATCTCTTACCGTTTGGGCTGCACGTTGATTCTCAGTCAGTCAGTGAGTCAGTGAGTCAGTCAGTGAGTCAGTCAGGACAAAAAGTTTTATATATATAGATAGCATTTTTTCTAAAAAAAACCGGAAATATTTAGCTTCCGCTGTCCGCTGCCTTAATTTTTTTCTTTGCAATTCAACTTTGGCAAAAAGTCAGATTTGGTGATTTGGCGGGAAAAAGCTAAATTTGGCGGGAAAAAGCTAAATTTAGCGGGAAAAGCTAAATTAAGAGAATTAGTCCAAATTTGGCACGAAGAGTTAATCTGGGAGTTTTGTTAGGATATCTTCGATTGCATCCGATTGTTCCTATGGCAGCTATATGATATAGTCATCCGACTTTGACCGAATTTGGTCAGTGTGTTAAAGACAGCCCCAAACATATAATCTGTGAGTTTGGTTGAGATATCTTAAGAAACAAAAAAGTTTTTCATACTAAAGGTGTTTTTCATCGGATTGTTCCTATGGCAGCTATAAGATATAGTCATTCCACTTTGACCAAATTTTGTCAGAATGTAAGAGACAAAACCAATTATATAATCTGTGAGTTTGGTTGAGATATCTTAAGAAACAAAAAAGTTTTTCATACTAAAGGTGTTTTTCATCGGATTGTTCCTATGGCAGCTATAAGATATAGTCATCCGACTTTGACCAAATTTGTTCAGGAAGTCAAAAACAGCCCCAAACATATAATCTGTGAGTTTGGTTGAGATATCTTAAGAAACAAAAAAGTTTTTCATACTAAAGGTGTTTTTCATCGGATTGTTCCTATGGCAGCTATAAGATATAGTCATTCCACTTTGACCAAATTTGGTCAGAATGTAAGAGACAGTACCAAACATGTAATCTGTGAGTTTGGTTGAGATATCTTAAGAAACAAAAAAGTTTTTCATACTAAAGGTGTTTTTCATCGGATTGTTCCTATGGCAGCTTTAAGATATAGTCATTCCACTTTGACCAAATTTGGTCAGAATGTAAGAGACAGTACCAAACATATAATCTGTGAGGTTGGTTGAGATATCTTAAGAAACAAAAAAGTTTTTCATACTAAGCAATTCCGTGACCTTTGACCCCGATTTGACCCACTTAGAGGTAGAATTTCGCAAAACCCCGTCTTATTGCACGACGAAATTATCTCATCTATGTTGTGTAAAAATTTCAGCTCTCTATCTCTTACCGTTTGGGCTGCACGTTGATTCTCAGTCAGTCAGTGAGTCAGTGAGTCAGTCAGGACAAAAAGTTTTATATATATAGATAGCATTTTTTCTAAAAAAAACCGGAAATATTTAGCTTCCGCTGTCCGCTGCCTTAATTTTTTTCTTTGCAATTCAACTTTGGCAAAAAGTCAGATTTGGTGATTTGGCGGGAAAAAGCTAAATTTGGCGGGAAAAAGCTAAATTTAGCGGGAAAAGCTAAATTAAGAGAATTAGTCCAAATTTGGCACGAAGAGTTAATCTGGGAGTTTTGTTAGGATATCTTCGATTGCATCCGATTGTTCCTATGGCAGCTATATGATATAGTCATCCGACTTTGACCGAATTTGGTCAGTGTGTTAAAGACAGCCCCAAACATATAATCTGTGAGTTTGGTTGAGATATCTTAAGAAACAAAAAAGTTTTTCATACTAAAGGTGTTTTTCATCGGATTGTTCCTATGGCAGCTATAAGATATAGTCATTCCACTTTGACCAAATTTTGTCAGAATGTAAGAGACAAAACCAATTATATAATCTGTGAGTTTGGTTGAGATATCTTAAGAAACAAAAAAGTTTTTCATACTAAAGGTGTTTTTCATCGGATTGTTCCTATGGCAGCTATAAGATATAGTCATCCGACTTTGACCAAATTTGTTCAGGAAGTCAAAAACAGCCCCAAACATATAATCTGTGAGTTTGGTTGAGATATCTTAAGAAACAAAAAAGTTTTTCATACTAAAGGTGTTTTTCATCGGATTGTTCCTATGGCAGCTATAAGATATAGTCATTCCACTTTGACCAAATTTGGTCAGAATGTAAGAGACAGTACCAAACATGTAATCTGTGAGTTTGGTTGAGATATCTTAAGAAACAAAAAAGTTTTTCATACTAAAGGTGTTTTTCATCGGATTGTTCCTATGGCAGCTTTAAGATATAGTCATTCCACTTTGACCAAATTTGGTCAGAATGTAAGAGACAGTACCAAACATATAATCTGTGAGGTTGGTTGAGATATCTTAAGAAACAAAAAAGTTTTTCATACTAAGCAATTCCGTGACCTTTGACCCCGATTTGACCCACTTAGAGGTAGAATTTCGCAAAACCCCGTCTTATTGCACGACGAAATTATCTCATCTATGTTGTGTAAAAATTTCAGCTCTCTATCTCTTACCGTTTGGGCTGCACGTTGATTCTCAGTCAGTCAGTGAGTCAGTCAGTGAGTCAGTCAGTGAGTCAGTCAGTGAGTCAGTCAGTGAGTCAGTCAGTGAGTCAGTCAGGACAAAGAGTTTTATATATATAGATAGCATTTTTTCTAAAAAAAAACCGGAAATATTTAGCTTCCGCTGTCCGCTGCCTTAATTTTTTTCTTTGCAATTCAACTTTGGCTAAAAAGTCAGATTTGGTGATTTGGCGGGAAAAAGCTAAATTTGGCGGGAAAAAGCTAAATTTAGCGGGAAAAGCTAAATTAAGAGAATTAGTCCAAATTTGGCACGAAGAGTTAATCTGGGAGTTTTGTTAGGATATCTTCGATTGCATCCGATTGTTCCTATGGCAGCTATATGATATAGTCATCCGACTTTGACCGAATTTGGTCAGTGTGTTAAAGACAGCCCCAAACATATAATCTGTGAGTTTGGTTGAGATATCTTAAGAAACAAAAAAGTTTTTCATACTAAAGGTGTTTTTCATCGGATTGTTCCTATGGCAGCTATAAGATATAGTCATTCCACTTTGACCAAATTTGGTCAGAATGTAAGAGACAAAACCAATTATATAATCTGTGAGTTTGGTTGAGATATCTTAAGAAACAAAAAAGTTTTTCATACTAAAGGTGTTTTTCATCGGATTGTTCCTATGGCAGCTATAAGATATAGTCATCCGACTTTGACCAAATTTGTTCAGGAAGTCAAAAACAGCCCCAAACATATAATCTGTGAGTTTGGTTGAGATATCTTAAGAAACAAAAAAGTTTTTCATACTAAAGGTGTTTTTCATCGGATTGTTTCTATGGCAGCTATAAGATATAGTCATTCCACTTTGACCAAATTTGGTCAGAATGTAAGAGACAGTACCAAACATGTAATCTGTGAGTTTGGTTGAGATATCTTAAGAAACAAAAAAGTTTTTCATACTAAAGGTGTTTTTCATCGGATTGTTCCTATGGCAGCTTTAAGATATAGTCATTCCACTTTGACCAAATTTGGTCAGAATGTAAGAGACAGTACCAAACATATAATCTGTGAGGTTGGTTGAGATATCTTAAGAAACAAAAAAGTTTTTCATACTAAGCAATTCCGTGACCTTTGACCCCGATTTGACCCACTTAGAGGTAGAATTTCGCAAAACCCCGTCTTATCGCACGATGAAATTATCTCATCTATGTTGTGTAAAAATTTCAGCTCTCTATCTCTTACCGTTTGGGCTGCACGTTGATTCTCAGTCAGTCAGTGAGTCAGTGAGTCATTCAGTGAGTCAGTCAGGACAAAGAGTTTTATATATATAGATAGCATTTTTTCTAAAAAAAACCGGAAATATTTAGCTTCCGCTGTCCGCTGCCTTAATTTTTTTCTTTGCAATTCAACTTTGGCTAAAAAGTCAGATTTGGTGATTTGGCGGGAAAAAGCTAAATTTGGCGGGAAAAAGCTAAATTTAGCGGGAAAAGCTAAATTAAGAGAATTAGTCCAAATTTGGCACGAAGAGTTAATCTGGGAGTTTTGTTAGGATATCTTCGATTGCATCCGATTGTTCCTATGGCAGCTATATGATATAGTCATCCGACTTTGACCGAATTTGGTCAGTGTGTTAAAGACAGCCCCAAACATATAATCTGTGAGTTTGGTTGAGATATCTTAAGAAACAAAAAAGTTTTTCATACTAAAGGTGTTTTTCATCGGATTGTTCCTATGGCAGCTATAAGATATAGTCATTCCACTTTGACCAAATTTGGTCAGAATGTAAGAGACAGTACCAAACATGTAATCTGTGAGTTTGGTTGAGATATCTTAAGAAACAAAAAAGTTTTTCATACTAAAGGTGTTTTTCATCGGATTGTTCCTATGGCAGCTTTAAGATATAGTCATTCCACTTTGACCAAATTTGGTCAGAATGTAAGAGACAGTACCAAACATATAATCTGTGAGGTTGGTTGAGATATCTTAAGAAACAAAAAAGTTTTTCATACTAAGCAATTCCGTGACCTTTGACCCCGATTTGACCCACTTAGAGGTAGAATTTCGCAAAACCCCGTCTTATTGCACGACGAAATTATCTCATCTATGTTGTGTAAAAATTTCAGCTCTCTATCTCTTACCGTTTGGGCTGCACGTTGATTCTCAGTCAGTCAGTGAGTCAGTCAGTGAGTCAGTCAGTGAGTCAGTCAGGACAAAGAGTTTTATATATATAGATAGCATTTTTTCTAAAAAAAACCGGAAATATTTAGCTTCCGCTGTCCGCTGCCTTAATTTTTTTCTTTGCAATTCAACTTTGGCTAAAAAGTCAGATTTGGTGATTTGGCGGGAAAAAGCTAAATTTGGCGGGAAAAAGCTAAATTTAGTGGGAAAAGCTAAATTAAGAGAATTAGTCTAAATTTGGCACGAAGAGTTAATCTGGGAGTTTTGTTAGGATATCTTCGATTGCATCCGATTGTTCCTATGGCAGCTATATGATATAGTCATCCGACTTTGACCGAATTTGGTCAGTGTGTTAAAGACAGCCCCAAACATATAATCTGTGACTTTGGTTGAGATATCTTAAGAAACAAAAAAGTTTATCATACTAAAGGTGCAGCTATAAGATATAGTCATTCCACTTTGACCAAATTTGGTCAGAATGTAAGAGACAAAACCAATTATATAAACTGTGAGTTTGGTTGAGATATCTTAAGAAACAAAAAAGTTTTTCATACTAAATGTGTTTTTCATCGGATTGTTCCTATGGCAGCTATAAGATATAGTCATCCGACTTTGACCAAATTTGTTCAGGAAGTCAAAAACAGCCCCAAACATATAATCTGTGAGTTTGGTTGAGATATCTTAAGAAACAAAAAAGTTTTTCATACTAAAGGTGTTTTTCATCGGATTGTTTCTATGGCAGCTATAAGATATAGTCATTCCACTTTGACCAAATTTGGTCAGAATGTAAGAGACAGTACCAAACATGTAATCTGTGAGTTTGGTTGAGATATCTTAAGAAACAAAAAAGTTTTTCATACTAAAGGTGTTTTTCATCGGATTGTTCCTATGGCAGCTTTAAGATATAGTCATTCCACTTTGACCAAATTTGGTCAGAATGTAAGAGACAGTACCAAACATATAATCTGTGAGGTTGGTTGAGATATCTTAAGAAACAAAAAAGTTTTTCATACTAAGCAATTCCGTGACCTTTGACCCCGATTTGACCCACTTAGAGGTAGAATTTCGCAAAACCCCGTCTTATCGCACGATGAAATTATCTCATCTATGTTGTGTAAAAATTTCAGCTCTCTATCTCTTACCGTTTGGGCTGCACGTTGATTCTCAGTCAGTCAGTGAGTCAGTGAGTCATTCAGTGAGTCAGTCAGGACAAAGAGTTTTATATATATAGATAGCATTTTTTCTAAAAAAAACCGGAAATATTTAGCTTCCGCTGTCCGCTGCCTTAATTTTTTTCTTTGCAATTCAACTTTGGCTAAAAAGTCAGATTTGGTGATTTGGCGGGAAAAAGCTAAATTTGGCGGGAAAAAGCTAAATTTAGCGGGAAAAGCTAAATTAAGAGAATTAGTCCAAATTTGGCACGAAGAGTTAATCTGGGAGTTTTGTTAGGATATCTTCGATTGCATCCGATTGTTCCTATGGCAGCTATATGATATAGTCATCCGATTTTGACCGAATTTGGTCAGTGTGTTAAAGACAGCCCCAAACATATAATCTGTGAGTTTGGTTGAGATATCTTAAGAAACAAAAAAGTTTTTCATACTAAAGGTGTTTTTCATCGGATTGTTCCTATGGCAGCTATAAGATATAGTCATTCCACTTTGACCAAATTTGGTCAGAATGTAAGAGACAGTACCAAACATGTAATCTGTGAGTTTGGTTGAGATATCTTAAGAAACAAAAAAGTTTTTCATACTAAAGGTGTTTTTCATCGGATTGTTCCTATGGCAGCTTTAAGATATAGTCATTCCACTTTGACCAAATTTCGTCAGAATGTAAGAGACAGTACCAAACATATAATCTGTGAGGTTGGTTGAGATATCTTAAGAAACAAAAAAGTTTTTCATACTAAGCAATTCCGAGACCTTTGACCCCGATTTGACCCACTTAGAGGTAGAATTTCGCAAAACCCCGTCTTATTGCACGACGAAATTATCTCATCTATGTTGTGTAAAAATTTCAGCTCTCTATCTCTTACCGTTTGGGCTGCACGTTGATTCTCAGTCAGTCAGTGAGTCAGTCAGTGAGTCAGTCAGTGAGTCAGTCAGGACAAAGAGTTTTATATATATAGATAGCATTTTTTCTAAAAAAAACCGGAAATATTTAGCTTCCGCTGTCCGCTGCCTTAATTTTTTTCTTTGCAATTCAACTTTGGCTAAAAAGTCAGATTTGGTGATTTGGCGGGAAAAAGCTAAATTTCGCGGGAAAAAGCTAAATTTAGCGGGAAAAGCTAAATTAAGAGAATTAGTCCAAATTTGGCACGAAGAGTTAATCTGGGAGTTTTGTTAGGATATCTTCGATTGCATCCGATTGTTCCTATGGCAGCTATATGATATAGTCATCCGACTTTGACCGAATTTGGTCAGTGTGTTAAAGACAGCCCCAATCATATAATCTGTGAGTTTGGTTGAGATATCTTAAGAAACAAAAAAGTTTTTCATACTAAAGGTGTTTTTCATCGGATTGTTCCTATGGCAGCTATAAGATATAGTCATTCCACTTTGACCAAATTTGGTCAGAATGTAAGAGACAAAACCAATTATATAATCTGTGAGTTTGGTTGAGATATCTTAAGAAACAAAAAAGTTTTTCATACTAAAGGTGTTTTTCATCGGATTGTTCCTATGGCAGCTATAAGATATAGTCATCCGACTTTGACCAAATTTGTTCAGGAAGTCAAAAACAGCCCCAAACATATAATCTGTGAGTTTGGTTGAGATATCTTAAGAAACAAAAAAGTTTTTCATACTAAAGGTGTTTTTCATCGGATTGTTCCTATGGCAGCTATAAGATATAGTCATTCCACTTTGACCAAATTTGGTCAGAATGTAAGAGACAGTACCAAACATGTAATCTGTGAGTTTGGTTGAGATATCTTAAGAAACAAAAAAGTTTTTCATACTAAAGGTGTTCTTCATCGGATTGTTCCTATGGCAGCTTTAAGATATAGTCATTCCACTTTGACCAAATTTGGTCAGAATGTAAGAGACAGTACCAAACATATAATCTGTGAGGTTGGTTGAGATATCTTAAGAAACAAAAAAGTTTTTCATACTAAAGGTGTTTTTCATCGGATTGTTCCTATGGCAGCTATAAGATATAGTCATTCCACTTTGACCAAATTTGGTCAGAATGTAAGAGACAAAACCAGTTATATAATCTGTGAGTTTGGTTGAGATATCTTAAGAAACAAAAAAGTTGTTCATACTAAAGGTGTTTTTCATCGGATTGTTCCTATGGCAGCTATAAGATATAGTCATCCGACTTTGACCAAATTTGTTCAGGAAGTCAAAAACAGCCCCAAACATATAATCTGTGAGTTTGGTTGAGATATCTTAAGAAACAAAAAAGTTTTTCATACTAAAGGTGTTTTTCATCGGATTGTTCCTATGGCAGCTATAAGATATAGTCATTCCACTTTGACCAAATTTGGTCAGAATGTAAGAGACAAAACCAATTATATAATCTGTGAGTTTGGTTGAGATATCTTAAGAAACAAAAAAGTTTTTCATACTAAAGGTGTTTTTCATCGGATTGTTCCTATGGCAGCTATAAGATATAGTCATTCCACTTTGACCAAATTTGGTCAGAATGTAAGAGACAGTACCAAACATATAATCTGTGAGTTTAGTTGAGATATCTTAAGAAACAAAAAAGTTTTTCATACTAAAGGTGTTTTTCATCGGATTGTTCCTATGGCAGCTTTAAGATATAGTCATTCCACTTTGACCAAATTTGGTCAGAATGTAAGAGACAGTACCAAACATATAATCTGTGAGGTTGGTTGAGATATCTTAAGAAACAAAAAAGTTTTTCATACTAAGCAATTTCGTGACCTTTGACCCCGATTTGACCCACTTAGAGGTAGAATTTCGCAAAACCCCGTCTTATTGCACGATGAAATTATCTCATCTATGTTGTGTAAAAATTTCAGCTCTCTATCTCTTACCGTTTGGGCTGCACGTTGATTCTCAGACAGTCAGTGAGTCAGTCAGTGAGTCAGTCAGGACTAGAGATGGGCACGGGCCTCCTTCTCAAGGCCCGGCCCGGCCCGGGCTCGAAATAAATCTTTCTGGCCCGGTCCAGGCCCGGCCCGGTCAAATTTTCAAGAGGCCCGGCCCGGCCCGAGCCCGGTCAAATTTCAAGAGGCCTGGCCCGGCCCGAGCCCGGCCCGATTCAACTATATACAAATTTTTTTATTCATAATTTTTTAATGTCAAAAATAGTGTTTATTTTATTTACTAAAATCTAACAATAAATTTTAATAATTCAACAAAATTAATATTTACACAATTTTATGTAAAATATATTTTTTGTTATCTTCATTATTCAGTTTGTTTTCATTCAAAAGTTGCATATTTGTATGTAAAAAGATTAACTTATCTAAATTAGAGCTTAAGAGCCTGGTACGTTTATTATGATATAAAAAATTGACTTTTCGGGCCTACCGGGCTTCGGGCTTTTTGCTTAGGCCCGGGCCCGCACGAAAAAAAGCCCGTTTTCGATTTTTATGCACGAAGCCCGGTGATTTTTTGAAGAGGCCCGCGGGACACGAAGCCCGGCCCGGCCCGTGCCCATCTCTAGTCAGGACAAAGAGTTTTATATATATAGATAGCATTTTTTCTAAAAAAAACCGGAAATAGTTAGCTTCCGCTGTTCGCTGCCTTAATTTTTTTCTTTGCAATTCAACTTTGGCTAAAAAGTCAGATTTGGTGATTTGGCGGGAAAAAGCTAAATTTGGCGGGAAAAAGCTAAATTTAGCGGGAAAAGCTAAATTAAGAGAATTAGTCCAAATTTGGCACGAAGAGTTAATCTGGGAGTTTTGTTAGGATATCTTCGATTGCATCCGATTGTTCCTATGGCAGCTATATGATATAGTCATCCGACTTTGACCGAATTTGGTCAGTGTGTTAAAGACAGCCCCAAACATATAATCTGTGAGTTTGGTTGAGATATCTTAAGAAACAAAAAAGTTTTTCATACTAAAGGTGTTTTTCATCGGATTGTTCCTATGGCAGCTATAAGATATAGTCATTCCACTTTGACCAAATTTGGTCAGAATGTAAGAGACAAAACCAATTATATAATCTGTGAGTTTGGTTGAGATATCTTAAGAAACAAAAAAGTTTTTCATACTAAAGGTGTTTTTCATCGGATGGTTCCTATGGCAGCTATAAGATATAGTCATCCGACTTTGACCAAATTTGTTCAGGAAGTCAAAAACAGCCCCAAACATATAATCTGTGAGTTTGGTTGAGATATCTTAAGAAACAAAAAAGTTTTTCATACTAAAGGTGTTTTTCATCGGATTGTTCCTATGGCAGCTATAAGATATAGTCATTCCACTTTGACCAAATTTGGTCAGAATGTAAGAGACAAAACCAATTATATAATCTGTGAGTTTGGTTGAGATATCTTAAGAAACAAAAAAGTTTTTCATACTAAAGGTGTTTTTCATCGGATTGTTCCTATGGCAGCTATAAGATATAGTCATTCGACTTTGACCAAATTTGTTCAGGAAGTCAAAAACAGCCCCAAACATATAATCTGTGAGTTTGGTTGAGATATCTTAAGAAACAAAAAAGTTTTTCATACTAAAGGTGTTTTTCATCGGATTGTTCCTATGGCAGCTATAAGATATAGTCATTCCACTTTGACCAAATTTGGTCAGAATGTAAGAGACAGTACCAAACATGTAATCTGTGAGTTTGGTTGAGATATCTTAAGAAACAAAAAAGTTTTTCATACTAAAGGTGTTTTTCATCGGATTGTTCCTATGGCAGCTTTAAGATATAGTCATTCCACTTTGACCAAATTTGGTCAGAATGTAAGAGACAGTACCAAACATATAATCTGTGAGGTTGGTTGAGATATCTTAAGAAACAAAAAAGTTTTTCATACTAAGCAATTCCGTGACCTTTGACCCCGATTTGACCCACTTAGAGGTAGAATTTCGCAAAACCCCGTCTTATTGCACGATGAAATTATCTCATCTATGTTGTGTAAAAATTTCAGCTCTCTATCTCTTACCGTTTGGGCTGCACGTTGATTCTCAGTCAGTCAGTGAGTCAGTGAGTCAGTCAGTGAATCAGTCAGGACAAAGAGTTTTATATATATAGATAGCATTTTTTCTAAAAAAAACCGGAAATATTTAGCTTCCGCTGTCCGCTGCCTTAATTTTTTTCTTTGCAATTCAACTTTGGCTAAAAAGTCAGATTTGGTGATTTGGCGGGAAAAAGCTAAATTTGGCGGGAAAAAGCTAAATTTAGCGGGAAAAGCTAAGTTAAGAGAATTAGTCCAAATTTGGCACGAAGAGTTAATCTGGGAGTTTGGTTAGGATATCTTCGATTGCATCCGATTGTTCCTATGGCGGCTATATGATATAGTCATCCGACTTTGACCGAATTTGGTCAGTGTGTTAAGGACAGCCCCAAACATATAATCTGTGAGTTTGGTTGAGATATCTTAAGAAACAAAAAAGTTTTTCATACTAAAGGTGTTTTTCATCGGATTGTTCCTATGGCAGCTATAAGATATTGTCATTCCACTTTGACCAAATTTGGTCAGAATGTAAGAGACAAAACCAATTATATAATCTGTGAGTTTGGTTGAGATATCTTAAGAAACAAAAAAGTTTTTCATACTAAAGGTGTTTTTCATCGGATTGTTCCTATGGCAGCTATAAGATATAGTCATCCGACTTTGACCAAATTTGTTCAGGAAGTCAAAAACAGCCCCAAACATATAATCTGTGAGTTTGGTTGAGATATCTTAAGAAACAAAAAAGTTTTTCATACTAAAGGTGTTTTTCATCGGATTGTTCCTATGGCAGCTTTAAGATATAGTCATTCCACTTTGACCAAATTTGGTCAGAATGTAAGAGACAGTACCAAACATATAATCTGTGAGGTTGGTTGAGATATCTTAAGAAACAAAAAAGTTTTTCATACTAAGCAATTCCGTGACCTTTGACCCCGATTTGACCCACTTAGAGGTAGAATTTCGCAAAACCCCGTCTTATTGCATCTATGTTGTGTAAAAATTTCAGCTCTCTATCTCTTACCGTTTGGGCTGCACGTTGATTCTCAGTCAGTCAGTGAGTCAGTGAGTCAGTCAGGACAAAGAGTTTTATATATATAGATAGCATTTTTTCTAAAAAAAACCGGAAATATTTAGCTTCCGCTGTCCGCTGCCTTAATTTTTTTCTTTGCAATTCAACTTTGGCTAAAAAGTCAGATTTGGTGATTTGGCGGGAAAAAGCTAAATTTGGCGGGAAAAAGCTAAATTTAGCGGGCAAAAGCTAAATTAAGAGAATTAGTCCAAATTTGGCACAAAGAGTTAATCTGGGAGTTTTGTTAGGATATCTTCGATTGCATCCGATTGTTCCTATGGCAGCTATATGATATAGTCATCCGACTTTGACCGAATTTGGTCAGAATGTAAGAGACAGTACCAAACATGTAATCTGTGAGTTTGGTTGAGATATCTTAAGAAACAAAAAAGTTTTTCATACTAAAGGTGTTTTTCATCGGATTGTTCCTATGGCAGCTTTAAGATATAGTCATTCCACTTTGACCAAATTTGGTCAGAATGTAAGAGACAGTACCAAACATATAATCTGTGAGGTTGGTTGAGATATCTTAAGAAACAAAAAAGTTTTTCATACTAAGCAATTCCGTGACCTTTGACCCCGATTTGACCCACTTAGAGGTAGAATTTCGCAAAACCCCGTCTTATTGCACGATGAAATTATCTCATCTATGTTGTGTAAAAATTTCAGCTCTCTATCTCTTACCGTTTGGGCTGCACGTTGATTCTCAGTCAGTCAGTGAGTCAGTCAGTGAGTCAGTCAGGACAAAGAGTTTTATATATATAGATAGCATTTTTTCTAAAAAAAACCGGAAATATTTAGCTTCCGCTGTCCGCTGCCTTAATTTTTTTCTTTGCAATTCAACTTTGGCTAAAAAGTCAGATTTGGTGATTTGGCGGGAAAAAGCTAAATTTGGCGGGAAAAAGCAAAATTTAGCGGGAAAAGCTAAATTAAGAGAATTAGTCCAAATTTGGCACGAAGAGTTATTCTGGGAGTTTTGTTAGGATATCTTCGATTGCATCCGATTGTTCCTATGGCAGCTATATGATATAGTCATCCGACTTTGACCGAATTTGGTCAGAATGTAAGAGACAGTACCAAACATGTAATCTGTGAGTTTGGTTGAGATATCTTAAGAAACAAAAAAGTTTTTCATACTAAAGGTGTTTTTCATCGGATTGTTCCTATGGCAGCTTTAAGATATAGTCATTCCACTTTGACCAAATTTGGTCAGAATGTAAGAGACAGTACCAAACATATATAGTCTGTGAGGTTGGTTGAGATATCTTAAGAAACAAAAAAGTTTTTCATACTAAGCAATTCCGTGACCTTTGACCCCGATTTGACCCACTTAGAGGTAGAATTTCGCAAAACCCCGTCTTATTGCACGATGAAATTATCTCATCTATGTTGTGTAAAAATTTCAGCTCTCTATCTCTTACCGTTTGGGCTGCACGTTGATTCTCAGTCAGTCAGTGAGTCAGTGAGTCAGTCAGTGAGTCAGTCAGGACAAAGAGTTTTATATATATAGATAGCATTTTTTCTAAAAAAAACCGGAAATATTTAGCTTCCGCTGTCCGCTGCCTTAATTTTTTTCTTTGCAATTCAACTTTGGCTAAAAAGTCAGATTTGGTGATTTGGCGGGAAAAAGCTAAATTTGGCGGGAAAAAGCAAAATTTAGCGGGAAAAGCTAAATTAAGAGAATTAGTCCAAATTTGGCACGAAGAGTTATTCTGGGAGTTTTGTTAGGATATCTTCGATTGCATCCGATTGTTCCTATGGAAGCTATATGATATAGTCATCCGACTTTGACCGAATTTGGTCAGTGTGTTAAAGACAGCCCCAAACATATAATCTGTGAGTTTGGTTGAGATATCTTAAGAAACAAAAAAGTTTTTCATACTAAAGGTGTTTTTCATCGGATTGTTCCTATGGCAGCTATAAGATATAGTCATTCCACTTTGACCAAATTTGGTCAGAATGTAAGAGACAAAACCAATTATATAATCTGTGAGTTTGGTTGAGATATCTTAAGAAACAAAAAAGTTTTTCATACTAAAGGTGTTTTTCATCGGATTGTTCCTATGGCAGCTATAAGATATAGTCATCCGACTTTGACCGAATTTGGTCAGTGTGTTAAGGACAGCCCCAAACATATAATCTGTGAGTTTGGTTGAGATATCTTAAGAAACAAAAAAGTTTTTCATACTAAAGGTGTTTTTCATCGGATTGTTCCTATGGCAGCTATAAGATATAGTCATTCCACTTTGACCAAATTTGGTCAGAATGTAAGAGACAGTACCAAACATGTAATCTGTGAGTTTGGTTGAGATATCTTAAGAAACAAAAAAGTTTTTCATACTAAAGGTGTTTTTCATCGGATTGTTCCTATGGCAGCTTTAAGATATAGTCATTCCACTTTGACCAAATTTGGTCAGAATGTAAGAGACAGTACCAAACATATAATCTGTGAGGTTGGCTGAGATATCTTAAGAAACAAAAAAGTTTTTCATACTAAGCAATTCCGTGACCTTTGACCCCGATTTGACCCACTTAGAGGTAGAATTTCGCAAAACCCCGTCTTATTGCACGATAAAATTATCTCATCTATGTTGTGTAAAAATTTCAGCTCTCTATCTCTTACCGTTTGGGCTGCACGTTGATTCTCAGTCAGTCAGTGAGTCAGTGAGTCAGTCAGGACAAAGAGTTTTATATATATAGATAGCATTTTTTCTAAAAAAAACCGGAAATATTTAGCTTCCGCTGTCCGCTGCCTTAATTTTTTTCTTTGCAATTCAACTTTGGCTAAAAAGTCAGATTTGGTGATTTGGCGGGAAAAAGCTAAATTTGGCGGGAAAAAGCTAAATTTAGCGGGAAAAGCTAAATTAAGAGAATTAGTCCAAATTTGGCACAAAGAGTTAATCTGGGAGTTTTGTTAGGATATCTTCAATTGCATCCGATTGTTCCTATGGCAGCTATATGATATAGTCATCCGACTTTGACCGAATTTGGTCAGTGTGTTAAAGACAGCCCCAAACATATAATCTGTGAGTTTGGTTGAGATATCTTAAGAAACAAAAAAGTTTTTCATACTAAAGGTGTTTTTCATCGGATTGTTCCTATGGCAGCTATAAGATATTGTCATTCCACTTTGACCAAATTTGGTCAGAATGTAAGAGACAAAACCAATTATATAATCTGTGAGTTTGGTTGAGATATCTTAAGAAACAAAAAAGTTTTTCATACTAAAGGTGTTTTTCATCGGATTGTTCCTATGGCAGCTATAAGATATAGTCATCCGACTTTGACCAAATTTGTTCAGGAAGTCAAAAACAGCCCCAAACATATAATCTGTGAGTTTGGTTGAGATATCTTAAGAAACAAAAAAGTTTTTCATACTAAAGGTGTTTTTCATCGGATTGTTCCTATGGCAGCTTTAAGATATAGTCATTCCACTTTGACCAAATTTGGTCAGAATGTAAGAGACAGTACCAAACATATAATCTGTGAGGTTGGCTGAGATATCTTAAGAAACAAAAAAGTTTTTCATACTAAGCAATTCCGTGACCTTTGACCCCGATTTGACCCACTTAGAGGTAGAATTTCGCAAAACCCCGTCTTATTGCATCTATGTTGTGTAAAAATTTCAGCTCTCTATCTCTTACCGTTTGGGCTGCACGTTGATTCTCAGTCAGTCAGTGAGTCAGTCAGGACAAAGAGTTTTATATATATAGATAGCATTTTTTCTAAAAAAAACCGGAAATATTTAGCTTCCGCTGTCCGCTGCCTTAATTTTTTTCTTTGCAATTCAACTTTGGCTAAAAAGTCAGATTTGGTGATTTGGCGGGAAAAAGCTAAATTTGGCGGGAAAAAGCTAAATTTAGCGGGAAAAAGCTAAATTAAGAGAATTAGTCCAAATTTGGCACAAAGAGTTAATCTGGGAGTTTTGTTAGGATATCTTCGATTGCATCCGATTGTTCCTATGGCAGCTATATGATATAGTCATCCGACTTTGACCGAATTTGGTCAGAATGTAAGAGACAGTACCAAACATGTAATCTGTGAGTTTGGTTGAGATATCTTAAGAAACAAAAAAGTTTTTCATACTAAAGGTGTTTTTCATCGGATTGTTCCTATGGCAGCTTTAAGATATAGTCATTCCACTTTGACCAAATTTGGTCAGAATGTAAGAGACAGTACCAAACATATAATCTGTGAGGTTGGTTGAGATATCTTAAGAAACAAAAAAGTTTTTCATACTAAGCAATTCCGTGACCTTTGACCCCGATTTGACCCACTTAGAGGTAGAATTTCGCAAAACCCCGTCTTATTGCACGATGAAATTATCTCATCTATGTTGTGTAAAAATTTCAGCTCTCTATCTCTTACCGTTTGGGCTGCACGTTGATTCTCAGTCAGTCAGTGAGTCAGTGAGTCAGTCAGTGAGTCAGTCAGGACAAAGAGTTTTATATATATAGATAGCATTTTTTCTAAAAAAAACCGGAAATATTTAGCTTCCGCTGTCCGCTGCCTTAATTTTTTTCTTTGCAATTCAACTTTGGCTAAAAAGTCAGATTTGGTGATTTGGCGGGAAAAAGCTAAATTTGGCGGGAAAAAGCAAAATTTAGCGGGAAAAGCTAAATTAAGAGAATTAGTCCAAATTTGGCACGAAGAGTTATTCTGGGAGTTTTGTTAGGATATCTTCGATTGCATCCGATTGTTCCTATGGCAGCTATATGATATAGTCATCCGACTTTGACCGAATTTGGTCAGAATGTAAGAGACAGTACCAAACATGTAATCTGTGAGTTTGGTTGAGATATCTTAAGAAACAAAAAAGTTTTTCATACTAAAGGTGTTTTTCATCGGATTGTTCCTATGGCAGCTTTAAGATATAGTCATTCCACTTTGACCAAATTTGGTCAGAATGTAAGAGACAGTACCAAACATATAATCTGTGAGGTTGGCTGAGATATCTTAAGAAACAAAAAAGTTTTTCATACTAAGCAATTCCGTGACCTTTGACCCCGATTTGACCCACTTAGAGGTAGAATTTCGCAAAACCCCGTCTTATTGCACGATAAAATTATCTCATCTATGTTGTGTAAAAATTTCAGCTCTCTATCTCTTACCGTTTGGGCTGCACGTTGATTCTCAGTCAGTCAGTGAGTCAGTGAGTCAGTCAGGACAAAGAGTTTTATATATATAGATAGCATTTTTTCTAAAAAAAACCGGAAATATTTAGCTTCCGCTGTCCGCTGCCTTAATTTTTTTCTTTGCAATTCAACTTTGGCTAAAAAGTCAGATTTGGTGATTTGGCGGGAAAAAGCTAAATTTGGCGGGAAAAAGCTAAATTTAGCGGGAAAAGCTAAATTAAGAGAATTAGTCCAAATTTGGCACAAAGAGTTAATCTGGGAGTTTTGTTAGGATATCTTCAATTGCATCCGATTGTTCCTATGGCAGCTATATGATATAGTCATCCGACTTTGACCGAATTTGGTCAGTGTGTTAAAGACAGCCCCAAACATATAATCTGTGAGTTTGGTTGAGATATCTTAAGAAACAAAAAAGTTTTTCATACTAAAGGTGTTTTTCATCGGATTGTTCCTATGGCAGCTATAAGATATTGTCATTCCACTTTGACCAAATTTGGTCAGAATGTAAGAGACAAAACCAATTATATAATCTGTGAGTTTGGTTGAGATATCTTAAGAAACAAAAAAGTTTTTCATACTAAAGGTGTTTTTCATCGGATTGTTCCTATGGCAGCTATAAGATATAGTCATCCGACTTTGACCAAATTTGTTCAGGAAGTCAAAAACAGCCCCAAACATATAATCTGTGAGTTTGGTTGAGATATCTTAAGAAACAAAAAAGTTTTTCATACTAAAGGTGTTTTTCATCGGATTGTTCCTATGGCAGCTTTAAGATATAGTCATTCCACTTTGACCAAATTTGGTCAGAATGTAAGAGACAGTACCAAACATATAATCTGTGAGGTTGGCTGAGATATCTTAAGAAACAAAAAAGTTTTTCATACTAAGCAATTCCGTGACCTTTGACCCCGATTTGACCCACTTAGAGGTAGAATTTCGCAAAACCCCGTCTTATTGCATCTATGTTGTGTAAAAATTTCAGCTCTCTATCTCTTACCGTTTGGGCTGCACGTTGATTCTCAGTCAGTCAGTGAGTCAGTCAGGACAAAGAGTTTTATATATATAGATAGCATTTTTTCTAAAAAAAACCGGAAATATTTAGCTTCCGCTGTCCGCTGCCTTAATTTTTTTCTTTGCAATTCAACTTTGGCTAAAAAGTCAGATTTGGTGATTTGGCGGGAAAAAGCTAAATTTGGCGGGAAAAAGCTAAATTTAGCGGGAAAAAGCTAAATTAAGAGAATTAGTCCAAATTTGGCACAAAGAGTTAATCTGGGAGTTTTGTTAGGATATCTTCGATTGCATCCGATTGTTCCTATGGCAGCTATATGATATAGTCATCCGACTTTGACCGAATTTGGTCAGAATGTAAGAGACAGTACCAAACATGTAATCTGTGAGTTTGGTTGAGATATCTTAAGAAACAAAAAAGTTTTTCATACTAAAGGTGTTTTTCATCGGATTGTTCCTATGGCAGCTTTAAGATATAGTCATTCCACTTTGACCAAATTTGGTCAGAATGTAAGAGACAGTACCAAACATATAATCTGTGAGGTTGGTTGAGATATCTTAAGAAACAAAAAAGTTTTTCATACTAAGCAATTCCGTGACCTTTGACCCCGATTTGACCCACTTAGAGGTAGAATTTCGCAAAACCCCGTCTTATTGCACGATGAAATTATCTCATCTATGTTGTGTAAAAATTTCAGCTCTCTATCTCTTACCGTTTGGGCTGCACGTTGATTCTCAGTCAGTCAGTGAGTCAGTGAGTCAGTCAGTGAGTCAGTCAGGACAAAGAGTTTTATATATATAGATAGCATTTTTTCTAAAAAAAACCGGAAATATTTAGCTTCCGCTGTCCGCTGCCTTAATTTTTTTCTTTGCAATTCAACTTTGGCTAAAAAGTCAGATTTGGTGATTTGGCGGGAAAAAGCTAAATTTGGCGGGAAAAAGCAAAATTTAGCGGGAAAAGCTAAATTAAGAGAATTAGTCCAAATTTGGCACGAAGAGTTATTCTGGGAGTTTTGTTAGGATATCTTCGATTGCATCCGATTGTTCCTATGGCAGCTATATGATATAGTCATCCGACTTTGACCGAATTTGGTCAGAATGTAAGAGACAGTACCAAACATGTAATCTGTGAGTTTGGTTGAGATATCTTAAGAAACAAAAAAGTTTTTCATACTAAAGGTGTTTTTCATCGGATTGTTCCTATGGCAGCTTTAAGATATAGTCATTCCACTTTGACCAAATTTGGTCAGAATGTAAGAGACAGTACCAAACATATAATCTGTGAGGTTGGTTGAGATATCTTAAGAAACAAAAAAGTTTTTCATACTAAGCAATTCCGTGACCTTTGACCCCGATTTGACCCACTTAGAGGTAGAATTTCGCAAAACCCCGTCTTATTGCACGATGAAATTATCTCATCTATGTTGTGTAAAAATTTCAGCTCTCTATCTCTTACCGTTTGGGCTGCACGTTGATTCTCAGTCAGTCAGTGAGTCAGTGAGTCAGTCAGTGAGTCAGTCAGGACAAAGAGTTTTATATATATAGATAGCATTTTTTCTAAAAAAAACCGGAAATATTTAGCTTCCGCTGTCCGCTGCCTTAATTTTTTTCTTTGCAATTCAACTTTGGCTAAAAAGTCAGATTTGGTGATTTGGCGGGAAAAAGCTAAATTTGGCGGGAAAAAGCAAAATTTAGCGGGAAAAGCTAAATTAAGAGAATTAGTCCAAATTTGGCACGAAGAGTTATTCTGGGAGTTTTGTTAGGATATCTTCGATTGCATCCGATTGTTCCTATGGAAGCTATATGATATAGTCATCCGACTTTGACCGAATTTGGTCAGTGTGTTAAAGACAGCCCCAAACATATAATCTGTGAGTTTGGTTGAGATATCTTAAGAAACAAAAAAGTTTTTCATACTAAAGGTGTTTTTCATCGGATTGTTCCTATGGCAGCTATAAGATATAGTCATTCCACTTTGACCAAATTTGGTCAGAATGTAAGAGACAAAACCAATTATATAATCTGTGAGTTTGGTTGAGATATCTTAAGAAACAAAAAAGTTTTTCATACTAAAGGTGTTTTTCATCGGATTGTTCCTATGGCAGCTATAAGATATAGTCATCCGACTTTGACCGAATTTGGTCAGTGTGTTAAGGACAGCCCCAAACATATAATCTGTGAGTTTGGTTGAGATATCTTAAGAAACAAAAAAGTTTTTCATACTAAAGGTGTTTTTCATCGGATTGTTCCTATGGCAGCTATAAGATATAGTCATTCCACTTTGACCAAATTTGGTCAGAATGTAAGAGACAGTACCAAACATGTAATCTGTGAGTTTGGTTGAGATATCTTAAGAAACAAAAAAGTTTTTCATACTAAAGGTGTTTTTCATCGGATTGTTCCTATGGCAGCTTTAAGATATAGTCATTCCACTTTGACCAAATTTGGTCAGAATGTAAGAGACAGTACCAAACATATAATCTGTGAGGTTGGCTGAGATATCTTAAGAAACAAAAAAGTTTTTCATACTAAGCAATTCCGTGACCTTTGACCCCGATTTGACCCACTTAGAGGTAGAATTTCGCAAAACCCCGTCTTATTGCACGATAAAATTATCTCATCTATGTTGTGTAAAAATTTCAGCTCTCTATCTCTTACCGTTTGGGCTGCACGTTGATTCTCAGTCAGTCAGTGAGTCAGTGAGTCAGTCAGGACAAAGAGTTTTATATATATAGATAGCATTTTTTCTAAAAAAAACCGGAAATATTTAGCTTCCGCTGTCCGCTGCCTTAATTTTTTTCTTTGCAATTCAACTTTGGCTAAAAAGTCAGATTTGGTGATTTGGCGGGAAAAAGCTAAATTTGGCGGGAAAAAGCTAAATTTAGCGGGAAAAGCTAAATTAAGAGAATTAGTCCAAATTTGGCACAAAGAGTTAATCTGGGAGTTTTGTTAGGATATCTTCAATTGCATCCGATTGTTCCTATGGCAGCTATATGATATAGTCATCCGACTTTGACCGAATTTGGTCAGTGTGTTAAAGACAGCCCCAAACATATAATCTGTGAGTTTGGTTGAGATATCTTAAGAAACAAAAAAGTTTTTCATACTAAAGGGGTTTTTCATCGGATTGTTCCTATGGCAGCTATAAGATATAGTCATTCCACTTTGACCAAATTTGGTCAGAATGTAAGAGACAAAACCAATTATATAATCTGTGAGTTTGGTTGAGATATCTTAAGAAACAAAAAAGTTTTTCATACTAAAGGTGTTTTTCATCGGATTGTTCCTATGGCAGCTATAAGATATAGTCATCCGACTTTGACCAAATTTGTTCAGGAAGTCAAAAACAGCCCCAAACATATAATCTGTGAGTTTGGTTGAGATATCTTAAGAAACAAAAAAGTTTTTCATACTAAAGGTGTTTTTCATCGGATTGTTCCTATGGCAGCTATAAGATATAGTCATTCCACTTTGACCAAATTTGGTCAGAATGTAAGAGACAGTACCAAACATATAATCTGTGAGGTTGGTTGAGATATCTTAAGAAACAAAAAAGTTTTTCATACTAAGCAATTCCGTGACCTTTGACCCCGATTTGACCCACTTAGAGGTAGAATTTCGCAAAACCCCGTCCTATTGCACGATGAAATTATCTCATCTATGTTGTGTAAAAATTTCAGCTCTCTATCTCTTACCGTTTGGGCTGCACGTTGATTCTCAGTCAGTCAGTGAGTCAGTCAGTGAGTCAGTCAGGACAAAGAGTTTTATATATATAGATAGCATTTTTTCTAAAAAAAACCGGAAATATTTAGCTTCCGCTGTCCGCTGCCTTAATTTTTTTCTTTGCAATTCAACTTTGGCTAAAAAGTCAGATTTGGTGATTTGGCGGGAAAAAGCTAAATTTGGCGGGAAAAAGCTAAATTTAGCGGGAAAAGCTAAATTAAGAGAATTAGTCCAAATTTGGCACGAAGAGTTAATCTGGGAGTTTTGTTAGGATATCTTCGATTGCATCCGATTGTTCCTATGGCAGCTATATGATATAGTCATCCGACTTTGACCGAATTTGGTCAGTGTGTTAAAGACAGCCCCAAACATTTAATCTGTGAGTTTGGTTGAGATATCTAAAGAAACAAAAAAGTTTTTCATACTAAAGGTGTTTTTCATCGGATTGTTCCTATGGCAGCTATAAGATATAGTCATTCCACTTTGACCAAATTTGGTCAGAATGTAAGAGACAAAACCAATTATATAATCTGTGAGTTTGGTTGAGATATCTTCAGAAACAAAAAAGTTTTTCCTACTAAAGGTGTTTTTTATCGGATTGTTCCTATGGCAGCTATAAGATATAGTCATCCGACTTTGACCAAATTTGTTCAGGAAGTCAAAAACAGCCCCAAACATATAATCTGTGAGTTTGGTTGAGATATCTTAAGAAACAAAAAAGTTTTTCATACTAAAGGTGTTTTTCATCGGATTGTTCCTATGGCAGCTATAAGATATAGTCATTCCACTTTGACCAAATTTGGTCAGAATGTAAGAGACAGTACCAAACATGTAATCTGTGAGTTTGGTTGAGATATCTTAAGAAACAAAAAAGTTTTTCATACTAAAGGTGTTTTTCATCGGATTGTTCCTATGGCAGCTTTAAGATATAGTCATTCCACTTTGACCAAATTTGGTCAGAATGTAAGAGACAGTACCAAACATATAATCTGTGAGGTTGGTTGAGATATCTTAAGAAACAAAAAAGTTTTTCATACTAAGCAATTCCGTGACCTTTGACCCCGATTTGACCCACTTAGAGGTAGAATTTCGCAAAACCCCGTCTTATTGCACGATGAAATTATCTCATCTATGTTGTGTAAAAATTTCAGCTCTCTATCTCTTACCGTTTGGGCTGCACGTTGATTCTCAGTCAGTCAGTGAGTCAGTCAGTGAGTCAGTCAGTGAGTCAGTCAGGACAAAGAGTTTTATATATATAGATAGCATTTTTTCTAAAAAAAACCGGAAATATTTAGCTTCCGCTGTCCGCTGCCTTAATTTTTTTCTTTGCAATTCAACTTTGGCTAAAAAGTCAGATTTGGTGATTTGGCGGGAAAAAGCTAAATTTGGCGGGAAAAAGCTAAATTTAGCGGGAAAAGCTAAATTAAGAGAATTAGTCCAAATTTGGCACGAAGAGTTAATCTGGGAGTTTTGTTAGGATATCTTCGATTGCATCCGATTGTTCCTATGGCAGCTATATAATATAGTCATCCGACTTTGACCGAATTTGGTCAGTGTGTTAAAGACAGCCCCAAACATATAATCTGTGAGTTTGGTTGAGATATCTTAAGAAACAAAAAAGTTTTTCATACTAAAGGTGTTTTTCATCGGATTGTTCCTATGGCAGCTATAAGATATAGTCATCCGACTTTGACCAAATTTGTTCAGGAAGTCAAAAACAGCCCCAAACATATAATCTGTGAGTTTGGTTGAGATATCTTAAGAAACAAAAAAGTTTTTCATACTAAAGGTGTTTTTCATCGGATTGTTCCTATGGCAGCTATAAGATATAGTCATTCCACTTTGACCAAATTTGGTCAGAATGTAAGAGACAGTACCAAACATGTAATCTGTGAGTTTGGTTGAGATATCTTAAGAAACAAAAAAGTTTTTCATACTAAAGGTGTTTTTCATCGGATTGTTCCTAAGTCAGCTTTAAGATATAGTCATTCCACTTTGACCAAATTTGGTCAGAATGTAAGAGACAGTACCAAACATATAATCTGTGAGGTTGGTTGAGATATCTTAAGAAACAAAAAAGTTTTTCATACTAAGCAATTCCGTGACCTTTGACCCCGATTTGACCCACTTAGAGGTAGAATTTCGCAAAACCCCGTCTTATTGCACGATGAAATTATCTCATCTATGTTGTGTAAAAATTTCAGCTCTCTATCTCTTACCGTTTGGGCTGCACGTTGATTCTCAGTCAGTCAGTGAGTCAGTGAGTCAGTCAGTGAGTCAGTCAGGACAAAGAGTTTTATATATATAGATAGCATTTTTTCTAAAAAAAACCGGAAATATTTAGCTTCCGCTGTCCGCTGCCTTAATTTTTTTCTTTGCAATTCAACTTTGGCTAAAAAGTCAGATTTGGTGATTTGGCGGGAAAAAGCTAAATTTGGCGGGAAAAAGCTAAATTTAGCGGGAAAAGCTAAATTAAGAGAATTAGTCCAAATTTGGCACGAAGAGTTAATCTGGGAGTTTTGTTAGGATATCTTCGATTGCATCCGATTGTTCCTATGGCAGCTATATGATATAGTCATCCGACTTTGACCGAATTTGGTCAGTGTGTTAAAGACAGCCCCAAACATATAATCTGTGAGTTTGGTTGAGATATCTTAAGAAACAAAAAAGTTTTTCATACTAAAGGTGTTTTTCATCGGATTGTTCCTATGGCAGCTATAAGATATAGTCATTCCACTTTGACCAAATTTGGTCAGAATGTAAGAGACAAAACCAATTATATAATCTGTGAGTTTGGTTGAGATATCTTAAGAAACAAAAAAGTTTTTCCTACTAAAGGTGTTTTTCATCGGATTGTTCCTATGGCAGCTATAAGATATAGTCATCCGACTTTGACCAAATTTGTTCAGGAAGTCAAAAACAGCCCCAAACATATAATCTGTGAGTTTGGTTGAGATATCTTAAGAAACAAAAAAGTTTTTCATACTAAAGGTGTTTTTCATCGGATTGTTCCTATGGCAGCTATAAGATATAGTCATTCCACTTTGACCAAATTTGGTCAGAATGTAAGAGACAGTACCAAACATATAATCTGTGAGTTTGGTTGAGATATCTTAAGAAACAAAAAAGTTTTTCATACTAAAGGTGTTTTTCATCGGATTGTTCCTATGGCAGCTTTAAGATATAGTCATTCCACTTTGACCAAATTTGGTCAGAATGTAAGAGACAAAACCAATTATATAATCTGTGAGTTTGGTTGAGATATCTTAAGAAACAAAAAAGTTTTTCATACTAAAGGTGTTTTTCATCGGATTGTTCCTATGGCAGCTATAAGATATAGTCATCCGACTTTGACCAAATTTGTTCAGGAAGTCAAAAACAGCCCCAAACATATAATCTGTGAGTTTGGTTAAGATATCTTAAGAAACAAAAAAGTTTTTCATACTAAAGGTGTTTTTCATCGGATTGTTCCTATGGCAGCTATAAGATATGGTCATTCCACTTTGACCAAATTTGGTCAGAATGTAAGAGACAGTACCAAACATGTAATCTGTGAGTTTAGTTGAGATATCTTAAGAAACAAAAAAGTTTTTCATACTAAAGGTGTTTTTCATCGGATTGTTCCTATGGCAGCTTTAAGATATAGTCATTCCACTTTGACCAAATTTGGTCAGAATGTAAGAGACAGTACCAAACATATAATCTGTGAGGTTGGTTGAGATATCTTAAGAAACAAAAAAGTTTTTCATACTAAGCAATTCCGTGACCTTTGACCCCGATTTGACCCACTTAGAGGTAGAATTTCGCAAAACCCCGTCTTATTGCACGATGAAATTATCTCATCTATGTTGTGTAAAAATTTCAGCTCTCTATCTCTTACCGTTTGGGCTGCACGTTGATTCTCAGTCAGTCAGTGAGTCAGTGAGTCAGTCAGTGAGTCAGTCAGGACAAAGAGTTTTATATATAGATAGCATTTTTTCTAAAAAAAACCGGAAATATTTAGCTTCCGCTGTCCGCTGCCTTAATTTTTTTCTTTGCAATTCAACTTTGGCTAAAAAGTCAGATTTGGTGATTTGGCGGGAAAAAGCTAAATTTGGCGGGAAAAAGCTAAATTTAGCGGGAAAAGCTAAATTAAGAGAATTAGTCCAAATTTGGCACGAAGAGTTAATCTGGGAGTTTTGTTAGGATATCTTCGATTGCATCCGATTGTTCCTATGGCAGCTATATGATATAGTCATCCGACTTTGACCGAATTTGGTCAGTGTGTTAAAGACAGCCCCAAACATATAATCTGTGAGTTTGGTTGAGATATCTTAAGAAACAAAAAAGTTTTTCATACTAAAGGTGTTTTTCATCGGATTGTTCCTATGGCAGCTATAAGATATAGTCATCCGACTTTGACCAAATTTGTTCAGGAAGTCAAAAACAGCCCCAAACATATAATCTGTGAGTTTGGTTGAGATATCTTAAGAAACAAAAAAGTTTTTCATACTAAAGGTGTTTTTCATCGGATTGTTCCTATGGCAGCTATAAGATATAGTCATTCCACTTTGACCAAATTTGGTCAGAATGTAAGAGACAGTACCAAACATGTAATCTGTGAGTTTGGTTGAGATATCTTAAGAACCAAAAAAGTTTTTCTTACTAAAGGTGTTTTTCATCGGATTGTTCCTATGGCAGCTTTAAGATATAGTCATTCCACTTTGACCAAATTTGGTCAGAATGTAAGAGACAGTACCAAACATATAATCTGTGAGGTTGGTTGAGATATCTTAAGAAACAAAAAAGTTTTTCATACTAAGCAATTCCGTGACCTTTGACCCCGATTTGACCCACTTAGAGGTAGAATTTCGAAAAACCCCGTCTTATTGCACGATGAAATTATCTCATCTATGTTGTGTAAAAATTTCAGCTCTCTATCTCTTACCGTTTGGGCTGCACGTTGATTCTCAGTCAGTCAGTGAGTCAGTGAGTCAGTCAGTGAGTCAGTCAGGACAAAGAGTTTTATATATATAGATAGCATTTTTTATAAAAAAACCCGGAAATATTTAGCTTCCGCTGTCCGCTGCCTTAATTTTTTTCTTTGCAATTCAACTTTGGCTAAAAAGTCAGATTTGGTGATTTGGCGGGAAAAAGCTAAATTTGGCGGGAAAAAGCTAAATTTAGCGAGAAAAGCTAAATTAAGAGAATTAGTCCAAATTTGGCACGAAGAGTTAATCTGGGAGTTTTGTTAGGATATCTTCGATTGCATCCGATTGTTCCTATGGCAGCTATATGATATAGTCATCCGACTTTGACCGAATTTGGTCAGTGTGTTAAAGACAGCCCCAAACATATAATCTGTGAGTTTGGTTGAGATATCTTAAGAAACAAAAAAGTTTTTCATACTAAAGGTGTTTTTCATCGGATTGTTCCTATGGCAGCTATAAGATATAGTCATTCCACTTTGACCAAATTTGGTCAGAATGTAAGAGACAAAACCAATTATATAATCTGTGAGTTTGGTTGAGATATCTTAAGAAACAAAAAAGTTTTTCATACTAAAGGTGTTTTTCATCGGATTGTTCCTATGGCAGCTATAAGATATAGTCATCCGACTTTGACCAAATTTGTTCAGGAAGTCAAAAACAGCCCCAAACATATAATCTGTGAGTTTGGTTGAGATATCTTAAGAAACAAAAAAGTTTTTCATACTAAAGGTGTTTTTCATCGGATTGTTCCTATGGCAGCTATAAGATATAGTCATTCCACTTTGAACAAATTTGGTCAGAATGTAAGAGACAGTACCAAACATGTAATCTGTGAGTTTGGTTGAGATATCTTAAGAAACAAAAAAGTTTTTCATACTAAAGGTGTTTTTCATCGGATTGTTCCTATGGCAGCTTTAAGATATAGTCATTCCACTTTGACCAAATTTGGTCAGAATGCAAGAGACAAAACCAATTATATAATCTGTGAGTTTGGTTGAGATATCTTAAGAAACAAAAAAGTTTTTCATACTAAAGGTGTTTTTCATCGGATTGTTCCTATGGCAGCTATAAGATATAGTCATCCGACTTTGACCAAATTTGTTCAGGAAGTCAAAAACAGCCCCAAACATATAATCTGTGAGTTTGGTTGAGATATCTTAAGAAACAAAAAAGTTTTTCATACTAAAGGTGTTTTTCATCGGATTGTTCCTAAGGCAGCTATAAGATATGGTCATTCCACTTTGACCAAATTTGGTCAGAATGTAAGAGACAGTACCAAACATGTAATCTGTGAGTTTAGTTGAGATATCTTAAGAAACAAAAAAGTTTTTCATACTAAAGGTGTTTTTCATCGGATTGTTCCTATGGCAGCTTTAAGATATAGTCATTCCACTTTGACCAAATTTGGTCAGAATGTAAGAGACAGTACCAAACATGTAATCTGTGAGTTTGGTTGAGATATCTTAAGAAACAAAAAAGTTTTTCATACTAAAGGTGTTTTTCATCGGATTGTTCCTATGGCAGCTTTAAGATATAGTCATTCCACTTTGACCAAATTTGGTCAGAATATAAGAGGCAGTACCAAACATATAATCTGTGAGGTTGGTTGAGATATCTTAAGAAACAAAAAAGTTTTTCATACTAAGCAATTCCGTGACCTTTGACCCCGATTTGACCCACTTAGAGGTAGAATTTCGAAAAACCCCGTCTTATTACACGATGAAATTATCTCATCTATGTTGTGTAAAAATTTCAGCTCTCTATCTCTTACCGTTTGGGCTGCACGTTGATTCTCAGTCAGTCAGTGAGTCAGTGAGTCAGTCAGGACAAAGAGTTTTATATATATAGATAGCATTTTTTCTAAAAAAAACCGGAAATATTTAGCTTCCGCTGTCCGCTGCCTTAATTTTTTTCTTTGCAATTCAACTTTGGCTAAAAAGTCAGATTTGGTGATTTGGCGGGAAAAAGCTAAATTTGGCGGGAAAAAGCTAAATTTAGCGGGAAAAGCTAAATTAAGAGAATTAGTCCAAATTTGGCACGAAGAGTTAATCTGGGAGTTTTGTTAGGATATCTTCGATTGCATCCGATTGTTCCTATGGCAGCTATATGATATAGTCATCCGACTTTGACCGAATTTGGTCAGTGTGTTAAAGACAGCCCCAAACATATAATCTGTGAGTTTGGTTGAGATATCTTAAGAAACAAAAAAGTTTTTCATACTAAAGGTGTTTTTCATCGGATTGTTCCTATGGCAGCTATAAGATATAGTCATTCCACTTTGACCAAATTTGGTCAGAATGTAAGAGACAAAACCAATTATATAATCTGTGAGTTTGGTTGAGATATCTTAAGAAACAAAAAAGTTTTTCCTACTAAAGGTGTTTTTCATCGGATTGTTCCTATGGCAGCTATAAGATATAGTCATCCGACTTTGACCAAATTTGTTCAGGAAGTCAAAAACAGCCCCAAACATATAATCTGTGAGTTTGGTTGAGATATCTTAAGAAACAAAAAAGTTTTTCATACTAAAGGTGTTTTTCATCGGATTGTTCCTATGGCAGCTATAAGATATAGTCATTCCACTTTGACCAAATTTGGTCAGAATGTAAGAGACAGTACCAAACATATAATCTGTGAGGTTGGTTGAGATATCTTAAGAAACAAAAAAGTTTTTCATATTAAGCAATTCCGTGACCTTTGACCCCGATTTGACCCACTTAGAGGTAGAATTTCGCAAAACCCCGTCTTATTGCACGATGAAATTATCTCATCTATGTTGTGTAAAAATTTCAGCTCTCTATCTCTTACCGTTTGGGCTGCACGTTGATTCTCAGTCAGTCAGTGAGTCAGTGAGTCAGTCAGTGAGTCAGTCAGGACAAAGAGTTTTATATATATAGATAGCATTTTTTCTAAAAAAAAACCGGAAATATTTAGCTTCCGCTGTCCGCTGCCTTAATTTTTTTCTTTGCAATTCAACTTTGGCTAAAAAGTCAGATTTGGTGATTTGGCGGGAAAAAGCTAAATTTGGCGGGAAAAAGCTAAATTTAGCGGGAAAAGCTAAATTAAGAGAATTAGTCCAAATTTGGCACGAAGAGTTAATCTGGGAGTTTTGTTAGGATATCTTCGATTGCATCCGATTGTTCCTATGGCAGCTATATGATATAGTCATCCGACTTTGACCGAATTTGGTCAGTGTGTTAAAGACAGCCCCAAACATATACGGGGGTGCCACAGAAATCGCTTTCGCTTGAATTTCTCTTCAATTTCATTTCGCTGTGCCACAGGTCAAATCGCAGAATAATTTTACGCGTATTAAATTAGCGCTAAGATCGCTGGCGTCCGATGTTGCCACCTAGTCCGATTCAGATCTTCGAAGTCAGGGTCAGCGATGCCACATTTTTTAGTCAGAATTCGAAGTAAGGTATTTAAAAAAAATATATGGAACCACTTCAGTTTTCTTTAAATTAAGCATTACAAAAATAGGTCTTTTGAGGTAAATCAAGTTTTACCGAAAAAAGCCTTTAACTTATTGTGCAATTTGTGAAAACATTTTTCACAAAGAGCTGCCAGACTAATGACAGACAATTGCTAGAGTTGTTGAGTAATTTTCATTTTTTCGCGCCAATTACTTTTAAATTTTTTTCACCTAAACAAAAGCAATCATTGCATAAATAAATTAAATTATTTTAATTAAAACTACAAAAAATTAAAAACCTATTGTACTGCAATTATAAACTTAAAAAAGTTGCTAAACAAACCCTTGGGTAATTTAATCTGAGAAGGTGTCAGCCCTTAGCAGCCTAGTTCGAAAAGGTTGGTGAAATTGCTAAAAAACATTAAATCATTCGAAGTTCTGTGGCACCTCGGAAATTTCCGTGCGGATTTGCTTTCTGCGGAATTAAATTTCGCTTGCGATTTCTGTGGCATCCCTGATAATCTGTGAGTTTGGTTGAGATATCTTAAGAAACAAAAAAGTTTTTCATACTAAAGGTGTTTTTCATCGGATTGTTCCTATGGCAGCTATAAGATATAGTCATTCCACTTTGACCAAATTTGGTCAGAATGTAAGAGACAAAACCAATTATATAATCTGTGAGTTTGGTTGAGATATCTTAAGAAACAAAAAAGTTTTTCATACTAAAGGTGTTTTTCATCGGATTGTTCCTATGGCAGCTATAAGATATAGTCATCCGACTTTGACCAAATTTGTTCAGGAAGTCAAAAACAGCCCCAAACATATAATCTGTGAGTTTGGTTGAGATATCTTAAGAAACAAAAAAGTTTTTCATACTAAAGGTGTTTTTCATCGGATTGTTCCTATGGCAGCTATAAGATATAGTCATTGCACTTTGACCAAATTTGGTCAGAATGTAAGAGACAGTACCAAACATGTAATCTGTGAGTTTGGTTGAGATATCTTAAGAAACAAAAAAGTTTTTCATACTAAAGGTGTTTTTCATCGGATTGTTCCTATGGCAGCTTTAAGATATAGTCATTCCACTTTGACCAAATTTGGTCAGAATGTAAGAGACAGTACCAAACATATAATCTGTGAGGTTGGTTGAGATATCTTAAGAAACAAAAAAGTTTTTCATACTAAGCAATTCCGTGACCTTTGACCCCGATTTGACCCACTTAGAGGTAGAATTTCGCAAAACCCCGTCTTATTGCACGATGAAATTATCTCATCTATGTTGTGTAAAAATTTCAGCTCTCTATCTCTTACCGTTTGGGCTGCACGTTGATTCTCAGTCAGTCAGTGAGTCAGTGAGTCAGTCAGTGAGTCAGTCAGGACAAAGAGTTTTATTTATATAGATAGCATTTTTTCTAAAAAAAACCGGAAATATTTAGCTTCCGCTGTCCGCTGCCTTAATTTTTTTCTTTGCAATTCAACTTTGGCTTAAAAGTCAGAATTGGTGATTTGGCGGGAAAAAGCTAAATTTGGCGGGAAAAAGCTAAATTTAGCGGGAAAAGCTAAATTAAGAGAATTAGTCCAAATTTGGCACGAAGAGTTAATCTGGGAGTTTTGTTAGGATATCTTCGATTGCATCCGATTGTTCCTATGGCAGCTATATGATATAGTCATCCGACTTTGACCGAATTTGGTCAGTGTGTTAAAGACAGCCCCAAACATATAATCTGTGAGTTTGGTTGAGATATCTTAAGAAACAAAAAAGTTTTTCATACTAAAGGTGTTTTTCATCGGATTGTTCCTATGGCAGCTATAAGATATAGTCATTCCACTTTGACCAAATTTGGTCAGAATGTAAGAGACAGTACCAAACATGTAATCTGTGAGTTTGGTTGAGATATCTTAAGAACCAAAAAAGTTTTTCTTACTAAAGGTGTTTTTCATCGGATTGTTCCTATGGCAGCTTTAAGATATAGTCATTCCACTTTGACCAAATTTGGTCAGAATGTAAGAGACAGTACCAAACATATAATCTGTGAGGTTGGTTGAGATATCTTAAGAAACAAAAAAGTTTTTCATATCAAGCAATTCCGTGACCTTTGACCCCGATTTGACCCACTTAGAGGTAGAATTTCGCAAAACCCCGTCTTATTGCACGATGAAATTATCTCATCTATGTTGTGTAAAAATTTCAGCTCTCTATCTCTTACCGTTTGGGCTGCACGTTGATTCTCAGTCAGTCAGTGAGTCAGTGAGTCAGTCAGTGAGTCAGTCAGGACAAAGAGTTTTATATATATAGATAGCATTTTTTCTAAAAAAAACCGGAAATATTTAGCTTCCGCTGTCCGCTGTCTTAATTTTTTTCTTTGCAATTCAACTTTGGCTAAAAAGTCAGATTTGGTGATTTGCCGGGAAAAAGCTAAATTTGGCGGGAAAAAGCTAAATTTAGCGGGAAAAGCTAAATTAAGAGAATTAGTCCAAATTTGGCACGAAGAGTTAATCTGGGAGTTTTGTTAGGATATCTTCGATTGCATCCGATTGTTCCTATGGCAGCTATATGATATAGTCATCCGACTTTGACCGAATTTGGTCAGTGTGTTAAAGACAGCACCAAACATATACGGGGGTGCCACAGAAATCGCTTTCGCTTGAATTTCTCTTCAATTTCATTTCGCTGTGCCACAGGTCAAATCGCAGAATAATTTTACGCGTATTAAATTAGCGCTAAGATCGCTGGCGTCCGATGTTGCCACCTAGTCCGATTCAGATCTTCGAAGTCAGGGTCAGCGATGCCACATTTTTTAGTCAGAATTCGAAGTAAGGAATTTAAAAAAAATATATGGAACCACTTCAGTTTTCTTTAAATTAAGCATTACAAAAATAGGTCTTTTGAGGTAAATCAAGTTTTACCGAAAAAAGACTTTAACTTATTGTGCAATTTGTGAAAACATTTTTCACAAAGAGCTGCCAGACTAATGACAGACAATTGCTAGAGTTGTTGAGTAATTTTCATTTTTTCGCGCCAATTACTTTTAAATTTTTTTCACCTAAACAAAAGCAATCATTGCATAAATAAATTAAATTATTTTAATTAAAACTACAAAAAATTAAAAACCTATTGTACTGCAATTATAAACTTAAAAAAGTTGCTAAACAAACCCTTGGGTAATTTAATCTGAGAAGGTGTCAGCCCTTAGCAGCCTAGTTCGAAAAGGTTGGTGAAATTGCTAAAAAACATTAAATCATTCGAAGTTCTGTGGCACCTCGGAAATTTCCGTGCGGATTTGCTTTCTGCGGAATTAAATTTCGCTTGCGATTTCTGTGCCATCCCTGATAATCTGTGAGTTTGGTTGAGATATCTTAAGAAACAAAAAAGTTTTTCATACTAAAGGTGTTTTTCATCGGATTGTTCCTATGGCAGCTATAAGATATAGTCATTCCACTTTGACCAAATTTGGTCAGAATGTAAGAGACAAAACCAATTATATAATCTGTGAGTTTGGTTGAGATATCTTAAGAAACAAAAAAGTTTTTCATACTAAAGGTGTTTTTCATCGGATTGTTCCTATGGCAGCTATAAGATATAGTCATCCGACTTTGACCAAATTTGTTCAGGAAGTCAAAAACAGCCCCAAACATATAATCTGTGAGTTTGGTTGAGATATCTTAAGAAACAAAAAAGTTTTTCATACTAAAGGTGTTTTTCATCGGATTGTTCCTATGGCAGCTATAAGATATAGTCATTCCACTTTGACCAAATTTGGTCAGAATGTAAGAGACAGTACCAAACATGTAATCTGTGAGTTTGGTTGAGATATCTTAAGAAACAAAAAAGTTTTTCATACTAAAGGTGTTTTTCATCGGATTGTTCCTATGGCAGCTATAAGATATAGTCATTCCACTTTGACCAAATTTGGTCAGAATGTAAGAGACAAAACCAATTATATAATCTGTGAGTTTGGTTGAGATATCTTAAGAAACAAAAAAGTTTTTCATACTAAGCAATTCCGTGACCTTTGACCCCGATTTGACCCACTTAGAGGTAGAATTTCGCAAAACCCCGTCTTATTGCACGATGAAATTATCTCATCTATGTTGTGTAAAAATTTCAGCTCTCTATCTCTTACCGTTTGGGCTGCACGTTGATTCTCAGTCAGTCAGTGAGTCAGTCAGTGAGTCAGTCAGGACAAAGAGTTTTATATATATAGATGGCATTTTTTCTAAAAAAAACCGGAAATATTTAGCTTCCGCTGTCCGCTGCCTTAATTTTTTTCTTTGCAATTCAACTTTGGCTAAAAAGTCAGATTTGGTGATTTGGCGGGAAAAAGCTAAATTTGGCGGGAAAAAGCTAAATTTAGCGGGAAAAGCTAAATTAAGAGAATTAGTCCAAATTTGGCACGAAGAGTTAATCTGGGAGTTTTGTTACGATATCTTCGATTGCATCCGATTGTTCCTATGGCAGCTATATGATATAGTCATCCGACTTTGACCGAATTTGGTCAGTGTGTTAAAGACAGCCCCAAACATATAATCTGTGAGTTTGGTTGAGATATCTTAAGAAACAAAAAAGTTTTTCATACTAAAGGTGTTTTTCATCGGATTGTTCCTATGGCAGCTATGAGATATAGTCATTCCACTTTGACCAAATTTGGTCAGAATGTAAGAGACAGTACCAAACATATAATCTGTGAGGTTGGTTGAGATATCTTAAGAAACAAAAAAGTTGTTCATACTAAGCAATTCCGTGACCTTTGACCCCGATTTGACCCACTTAGAGGTAGAATTTCGCAAAACCCCGTCTTATTGCACGATGAAATTATCTCATCTATGTTGTGTAAAAATTTCAGCTCTCTATCTCTTACCGTTTGGGTTGCACGTTGATTCTCAGTCAGTCAGTGAGTCAGTGAGTCAGTCAGTGAGTCAGTCAGGACAAAGAGTTTTATATATATAGATAGCATTTTTTCTAAAAAAAACCGGAAATATTTAGCTTCCGCTGTCCGCTGCCTTAATTTTTTTCTTTGCAATTCAACTTTGGCTAAAAAGTCAGATTTGGTGATTTGGCGGGAAAAAGCTAAATTTGGCGGGAAAAAGCTAAATTTAGCGGGAAAAGCTAAATTAAGAGAATTAGTCCAAATTTGGCACGAAGAGTTAATCTGGGAGTTTTGTTAGGATATCTTCGATTGCATCCGATTGTTCCTATGGCAGCTATATGATATAGTCATCCGACTTTGACCGAATTTGGTCAGTGTGTTAAAGACAGCCCCAAACATATACGGGGGTGCCACAGAAATCGCTTTCGCTTGAATTTCTCTTCAATTTCATTTCGCTATGCCACAGGTCAAATCGCAGAATAATTTTACGCGTATTAAATTAGCGCTAAGATCGCTGGCGTCCGATGTTGCCACCTAGTCCGATTCAGATCTTCGAAGTCAGGGTCAGTGATGCCACATTTTTTAGTCAGAATTCGAAGTAAGGAATTTAAAAAAAATATATGGAACCACTTCAGTTTTCTTTAAATTAAGCATTACAAAAATAGGTCTTTTGAGGTAAATCAAGTTTTACCGAAAAAAGACTTTAACTTATTGTGCAATTTGTGAAAACATTTTTCACAAAGAGCTGCCAGACTAATGACAGACAATTGCTAGAGTTGTTGAGTAATTTTCATTTTTTCGCGCCAATTACTTTTAAATTTTTTTCACCTAAACAAAAGCAATCATTGCATAAATAAATTAAATTATTTTAATTAAAACTACAAAAAATTAAAAACCTATTGTACTGCAATTATAAACTTAAAAAAGTTGCTAAACAAACCCTTGGGTAATTTAATCTGAGAAGGTGTCAGCCCTTAGCAGCCTAGTTCGAAAAGGTTGGTGAAATTGCTAAAAAACATTAAATCATTCGAAGTTCTGTGGCACCTCGGAAATTTCCGTGCGGATTTGCTTTCTGCGGAATTAAATTTCGCTTGCGATTTCTGTGCCATCCCTGATAATCTGTGAGTTTGGTTGAGATATCTTAAGAAACAAAAAAGTTTTTCATACTAAAGGTGTTTTTCATCGGATTGTTCCTATGGCAGCTATAAGATATAGTCATTCCACTTTGACCAAATTTGGTCAGAATGTAAGAGACAAAACCAATTATATAATCTGTGAGTTTGGTTGAGATATCTTAAGAAACAAAAAAGTTTTTCATACTAAAGGTGTTTTTCATCGGATTGTTCCTATGGCAGCTATAAGATATAGTCATCCGACTTTGACCAAATTTGTTCAGGAAGTCAAAAACAGCCCCAAACATATAATCTGTGAGTTTGGTTGAGATATCTTAAGAAACAAAAAAGTTTTTCATACTAAAGGTGTTTTTCATCGGATTGTTCCTATGGCAGCTATAAGATATAGTCATTCCACTTTGACCAAATTTGGTCAGAATGTAAGAGACAGTACCAAACATGTAATCTGTGAGTTTGGTTGAGATATCTTAAGAAACAAAAAAGTTTTTCATACTAAAGGTGTTTTTCATCGGATTGTTCCTATGGCAGCTATAAGATATAGTCATTCCACTTTGACCAAATTTGGTCAGAATGTAAGAGACAAAACCAATTATATAATCTGTGAGTTTGGTTGAGATATCTTAAGAAACAAAAAAGTTTTTCATACTAAGCAATTCCGTGACCTTTGACCCCGATTTGACCCACTTAGAGGTAGAATTTCGCAAAACCCCGTCTTATTGCACGATGAAATTATCTCATCTATGTTGTGTAAAAATTTCAGCTCTCTATCTCTTACCGTTTGGGCTGCACGTTGATTCTCAGTCAGTCAGTGAGTCTGTGAGTCAGTCAGTGAGTCAGTCAGGACAAAGAGTTTTATATATATAGATGGCATTTTTTCTAAAAAAAACCGGAAATATTTAGCTTCCGCTGTCCGCTGCCTTAATTTTTTTCTTTGCAATTCAACTTTGGCTAAAAAGTCAGATTTGGTGATTTGGCGGGAAAAAGCTAAATTTGGCGGGAAAAAGCTAAATTTAGCGGGAAAAGTTAAATTAAGAGAATTAGTCCAAATTTGGCACGAAGAGTTAATCTGGGAGTTTTGTTACGATATCTTCGATTGCATCCGATTGTTCCTATGGCAGCTATATGATATAGTCATCCGACTTTGACCGAATTTGGTCAGTGTGTTAAAGACAGCCCCAAACATATAATCTGTGAGTTTGGTTGAGATATCTTAAGAAACAAAAAAGTTTTTCATACTAAAGGTGTTTTTCATCGGATTGTTCCTATGGCAGCTATGAGATATAGTCATTCCACTTTGACCAAATTTGGTCAGAATGTAAGAGACAGTACCAAACATATAATCTGTGAGGTTGGTTGAGATATCTTAAGAAACAAAAAAGTTTTTCATACTAAGCAATTCCGTGACCTTTGACCCCGATTTGACCCACTTAGAGGTAGAATTTCGCAAAACCCCGTCTTATTGCACGATGAAATTATCTCATCTATGTTGTGTAAAAATTTCAGCTCTCTATCTCTTACCGTTTGGGCTGCACGTTGATTCTCAGTCAGTCAGTGAGTCAGTCAGTGAGTCAGTCAGGACAAAGAGTTATATATACATAGAAGAGATGGCATTTTTTCTAAAAAAAACCGGAAATATTTAGCTTCCGCTGTCCGCTGTCTTAATTTTTTTCTTTGCAATTCAACTTTGGCTAAAAAGTCAGATTTGGTGATTTGGCGGGAAAAAGCTAAATTTAGCGGGAAAAGCTAAATTTAGCGGGAAAAGCTAAATTAAGAGAATTAGTCCAAATTTGGCACGAAGAGTTAATCTGGGAGTTTTGTTAGGATATCTTCGATTGCATCCGATTGTTCCTATGGCAGCTATATGATGTAGTCATCCGACTTTGACCGAATTTGGTCAGTGTGTTAAAGACAGCCCCAAACATATAATCTGTGAGTTTGGTTGAGATATCTTAAGAAACAAAAAAGTTTTTCATACTAAAGGTGTTTTTCATCGGATTGTTCCTATGGCAGCTATAAGATATAGTCATTCCACTTTGACCAAATTTGGTCAGAATGTAAGAGACAGTACCAAACATGTAATCTGTGAGTTTGGTTGAGATATCTTAAGAAACAAAAAAAGTTTTTTATACTAAAGGTGTTTTTCATCGGATTGTTCCTATGGCAGTTTTAAGATATAGTCATTCCACTTTGACCAAATTTGGTCAGAATGTAAGAGACAGTACCAAACATATAATCTGTGAGGTTGGTTGAGATATCTTAAGAAACAAAAAAGTTTTTCATACTAAGCAATTCCGTGACCTTTGACCCCGATTTGACCCACTTAGAGGTAGAATTTCGCAAAACCCCGTCTTATTGCACGATGAAATTATCTCATCTATGTTGTGTAAAAATTTCAGCTCTCTATCTCTTACCGTTTGGGCTGCACGTTGATTCTCAGTCAGTCAGTGAGTCAGTCAGTGAGTCAGTCAGGACAAAGAGTTTTATATATATAGATGTTGGGCGCTCTTGGTAGCGCTATCGGCCATCTAGTGCTTGGGGCTTCTCGATGCTCCCCCGTTGGCATAAGCGGCGGTCTGCCTCTCATGCAACTCGTCTCTGCGTTTTGTGATCCCACGTTGGCATAAGCGGCGGTCTGCCTCTCACGCAACTCGTCTCTGCGTTTTCTGATCCCACGTTGGCATAAGCGGCGGTCAGCTCTCATGCAATTCGTCACTGCGTTTTCTGATCCCGGCAGGTGCCTTTGCAGTGGGGCTGAACAGGGGCCCCTTGCAATCCGCAGGGCATCGACGTGGTCGTGCTGGTATTTCCTTCGGGGCTGGACGATGGGTTTTTGTTAGTGATTGTTTATTATTATTTTCTAAGGGACAGGGCGTGCTCGTTGACTTTAGTAAAGAAACGAGATGTTCGAGTTCGTCATTTAGTTTGACGGCAGTGTCCCATGGTGGGGGTGTTGTGCATTTGAATAGGAGTCTTACTATCTCAGACTTTCTTTGTCTGATACGCTCCTTAATGCCACTGCGTCTGGGCTTTTTATTCGCCCTCGAGCTCATACCCTGTACTCACTCAGATTTTTTGATGTTTCTTGTCCAATTCCAGTAACAGTTCCAGCCCCAGCTCCAGTGCCCTTCTTTCCAGTCTTACTTCGCAGGATTTAGTTTAGCTTTAACTATCCGAAGATTTCAGATCTCATGATCACGGTCGCCATGTAAACGTATCCACTTGAGTCCAGTGACGCCGGCATGGTCACCATGTAAACGTATATTTAATAATAATTAATGACACACGTCTGATTGGTTTTTCTTCTCTTTATTGAATGAATCTTTGTTTTAACTTATTATAATTATTTTAACAATTCGATCGTACCGCTAAAGACCGCGTAGCTGCGCTGCCAGTGACGCAGGCAGCGGAGCGGCTGTCTTATGTATTTACTTATATATCGAGAGAGTTGCATGTGCACATCAAGCAGTTTGGTCAATTTGCACCATCGGCATAAATATGCTGACGAGCTGCGAACTGCGAGCTTGAAAAGTGTGCCGGTCAGTGTGCTTATTTTATATTTAGGTAATTAATTGTTACAGTGTTTACTCGATATATGCACATGCTACAGTTAGAGATTATAAAAGAATTACTAGCTAGCACAATTACCCAAAAACAAATAGCCCAAGCCAATGACACAATTAATTATGAATAAATACAAAAACAGCAACTTCATTTACAAAAATAATGGCAACAATACAATAAATACAATAAATACTGCCAAGGCTGCCGCAAACAAGGCAGCATTTGTAACAGTATATACATATCATAATAGATGCAAATACACTCACCTGAATAACATAATGGAGGGAAGAAAGGATACACTGGTGACTGCCGACGATGTCGATATCCAGGATGTCGATCCAGACACCCAACATAAACGCAAACACAAAATTCCATATCCGTTTGATTCGGAAGTCGAAGAAGATGCATTTCCTGATTTTCCATGTCCAGAGATATGCAAAAATAAGAAAGAATCATTTAAAATTGTAATAAAAAGCACAACAAATATAAATACAAACAAAATCGATTACACTTACCTTTCTATGCTTATAATACGTTTGCAATCGCAAACAAAACATCAGCCAAAAAGCGATGAAACTTGGTCGGAAAAGAGACGAGAGAAAAAACAAACGTCTCACAGCATCGTTCGGCCGCAGTCAAATAAGTCAAGTAAATCCAGTGTATCCATTATGATTATGATTATGAAAATAGAAAAAAAGGAAACAAATCAGCCACAATACACAAACAACTCAATAAACCAGAGTCTTACAGAAGATCTACGTACCATAAAGCATCCAGCAACTAGCATCCAGATAAATGCATGCCATAATTGGCAGGCAAACAACAATAAAAAACTGCTGAAAATCATCAATTGCCACATCAGTGGCATCTCCGGCTCGTGGCATCTTGAGCCGCAAAAATTGGCCAACACGAAGCTTCAACATCTGGACAATGAGCGTGGACTGCAATCTTGCCATTCCTGTGGCAAATTGGCGAGAGAGCAGTACCCGTTCATATTGATGTCCAGCAAACTGCAGAATTCGGCAAGTCCATACGTGAGCCCTGCGACATCTCTAAAATCCCATTGTGCAACAGAATGTTGCATGCATCGTGGGAGTGAGGAGCGAAAGAGGCAGGAGCAGCAGCAACAACAACATCGGATCCATCCAATGCATCCAAATTGCCACTCCAGTGGCATCAACTCAGCAGCAACAGAGCGGCAGCAGCAGCATTTTTACGGCGATTTCTCCAATTGCCAGACGCTTGCTGTCGCGTCAAATTGGCAACAGCGCTGGCAAAAATTGGTTGGCAAACTCCTTGGCAGTCTTCTCATCCAGCCCGGACCACAAATTGCCCGATCCTGTGGCATTTGTGCCATTCTGGCTAAATCCTGGCGAGACCTGCAAGAAAATACAAAAATATTATTAATAAAAAATGCTAATACAAAAATTGCGAGTCTTTGCAGGTTCACAAGTTGCCACCTGCTTTTTGCAACAACAAATAAGCAGATGTGGCAACTCCTGCAAATATCAATGGTGGCATGCCACAATGTGGCAACAACAACAGAAGGAGCAGCTTGCGGCGTTCTTCAACGCCAGATCCGGCATCCTTGTGATGCTCAACACATGCTGCCAACTGGCAAGAATATGATTATGAAGTGGCGGCTCCAACGGTGGCGGCAGATCGTGGACGAATATGCATGGCAACTCCTGGATGCAATCCTGCATCCCACTGGCACCATCAACCATGGCAGCTCTATGCTGCAGCGCGCCTCCAATTGGCAATTATCCAATTGCCAGAGTGACACCATGGTCGACACAAACTAATATCCATCTCAATTCTTAATGAATATTATTGATAAATTGATAATTATCAATAATTATTTTTTGATAAATCAAACTATCCTATAATCAAACACTCAAGCACTTTACGTAAATCATCAACCTGACTAAATAACAAGTGGGAAAGGCTATAGTCGAGCTCCCGACTATAGGATACCCGTTACTTACCTAAATAAATTATACTTTTGTTTTTATTGCATGCTTTTAGGCACTTTTATTGCTTAAAAGCTTTAATCAGCCAGTACCACTTTTATCTTTGTCCGATCTTGTTGGGATTTAGTAGGATGATAGGTAATAATAATAGCTAACGTTCACCGTTTAAAAAAACATAATATCTTGAAAACTGTGCGTGTGGTGGATTTTCGCGATTTACGGAGGCGGAAAGGGGCGTGGCAAAATTTTGAAACAAACTTGACCTGCGTGGGGTTTATAGAAATCTGTGTGCAAAATTTGGTTGCTCTAGCTCTTATAGTCTCTGAGATCTAGGCGCTCACACAGACGGACAGACGGACGGACGGACAGACGGACAGACGGACGGACGGACAGACGGACATGGCTATATCGACTCGGCTGTTGATGCTGATCAAGAATATATATACTTTATAGGGTCGGAGAAGCTTCCTTCTCCCTGTTACATACATTGCAACGAATACAATATCCCCTTTTACTTATTTTTAATAAGTAACGGGTATAATAACAAAAACAAATAATATATATTAGATCAATCTGAAATTTATGCACCGAAAATCCAAAATTAAATGCCATATTAAGCCTTGCCCTTTTAGGGTCATGAGCAGCCTAGGAAAATTAACCTCTGTTCTGTGTCTGTTCCAAACTCTTAGCAAGCAATTAACTACTTACCCATCTATGAAGAACTTGTAAACTACAAAGCTACCTTCCTGTGACATTGTTATACCCGTTACTTATAAAAATAAGTAAAAGGGGATATTGTATTCGTTGCAATGTATGTAACAGGGAGAAGGAAGCATCTCCGACCCTATAAAGTATATATATTCTTGATCAGCATCAACAGCCGAGTCGATATAGCCATGTCCGTCTGTCCGTCCGTCCGTCCGTCCGTCTGTCCGTCTGTCCGTCTGTGTGAGCGCCTAGATCTCAGAGACTATAAGAGCTAGAGCAACCAAATTTGGCACACAGATTTCTATAAACCCCACGCAGGTCAAGTTTGTTTCAAAATTTTGCCACGCCCCTTTCCGCCTCCGTAAATCGCGAAAATCCACCACACGCACAGTTTTCAAGATATTATGTTTTTTTAAACGGTGAACGTTAGCTACTGTTATTACCTATCATTCTACTAAATCCCAACAAGATGGGACAAACAGAAAGGTGGTACTGGCTGATTAAAGCTTTTAAGCAATTAAAATGCCTAAAAGCATGCAATAAAAAAATTTTAATTTGTTTATGTAAGTAACGGGTATCCTATAGTCGGGAGCTCGACTATAGCCTTTCCCACTTGTTTTTATTTCTCTTTAGCAGGCTCATACGGATGAAGAGAAGAGGGTGCTTTAATTTCGGGTACTGGGAGCCTTGCCCTTTTTAAGGTCACGAGCAGCCTAGGCGAATTAACCCCTCTATATCAACATTGTCTCTAACTCATCATTTGAAATCACCTCCTGCCCTCATACTTTCTCTATGTAAGAATCTATCCATCTGCAACCACCTAATCCCCACCCAGAAACCAGCAGCAATGATGAACTTTCCAACACGACGTCTGACAAGACATCAATTCCTGTTGGAAACCCTGATGCTGTTGGTAACCAAGCAAATATAGCGACCTAATTAAACTAATCAATCTAAAACACACAACATCATATTATAAATACTACCTGGTTGCCTAAGTTGGTCTTCTGATTCACAGCTATGTGTGTTCTTGGAAAAGACAGGCTCATGTTGTACATGTTGTTATCTTGTTGTCTCTTGAACAATCAATCAACTACATACCCATTTATGAACAACCTGTAAACTGCAAAGCCACCTTTCTGCGACATTGTTTTTAAATTCTCTCTAGCTGTGTGCATCCCGGCGAGAGGCGGGCTCACGCGGCTGGGGAAAGGAGGGCGCTTTAACTTCGGGTACTGGGAGCCTTGCCCTACTAAGGTCACGAGCAGCCTAGGCGAATTTACCCCTCAATATTAACATTGTCTCCTACTCATCTGCACTCACCTTTACTCTCCCAGACTTAATCCTCACGCACTACCTTTACAATACCCCTATGTTCTCCATATCTTGCATCCATTTCTCCTCTACGCCTCCCTGATTGCAATCAATTGCAATTTACAACCTTTTCCGCGTGGTCCCCTCGAGGGTGTTTGCGGACTGATTCAAAATAATACTGGTTACCATGGGTGCCTTAAGTATGTATTTTGTTTCGCCTGAATATATATGCCCACGCAACAGGCAGGCATATATTGTAAAAAAAAAAAAAAAAAAAATATTTTATATAAGCTTTAAATATAAGCAAAACCATGGAGGTCCAATCCTATAATTGATATACCTCCACATTTGTTTTTGTCTTTATCTTCATTCTGTTATTTTTATCCACTTAAAGCCAAGAAGGCGTTATTCACACAAATAACACTCATTTAATTTTACTGACCAATAAGCCTTACAATATATAAGAAATTAATTTTCTACTTAAACTTAAGGCAACTAATATAAAACAAAAATAAAAATTATATTTTATAAAAGTTTTAAATATAATTAAAGCCATGGAGACCTTATTAAATACTTATTAAATTTAAGCTCCCAGGGGAAACTTTATCTACGAGCCATCTTTCTTCTTCTTCTCATAAAATCAGATATAAACCAACACATAATACGTATTGCCACCTAAACATAATCTATTCCCCTCAAAACTGACCAACCATATATAACTACAATTACTTGCTAACTCGACAACCTTGATTAAAATGTTTACTCATTTCTTTCCACCCGCATCAAGGTACTAAAAAGGAATTCCTTGTCATCATGCCTCCAAATAATCCAAACTTTAACCAAGTCGACGACCTCAGGATCATTGCCTGGATTGCAGCCGGAATATTGAATAAGCTCTCTGAATTAGAATCCCATATCTACCAACATAACATTGACATCGTTCTAATTTCAGAAACTCATCTAGTAGAAACAGATTCTATTGAAATCAAAGGGTATCATATATACACTGCAAACCATCCATCTAACCGTAGACGAGGAGGCTCTGCCACGATTATTAATCATAATATTGAACATATGGCCCTCCCCACCATAGTGACTCCAACTATACAATGTGCACCTGTCTGCATCTCCCTCTCTGATCAACCAAGTATAAACATTTCAGCCATCTATTGCCCTCAAACTATAGGACTTTCATGTGAAGCTTTTAAAGTTATCTTTAAGCTCTTTGAAAATGTTCGTGCCTGTAACCGTGGTAATAAAATGATTAAATGCTTAAGATCCCAAAACTATGACATTCTAGCTACTGGGTCCCTGACTCACTTCCCCTATGATCAATCTGTTTTGCAATCGATTTCGCAATCTACAATGGCATCCATAATGACCGCCTCCACATTGAATCCTCACTTGATTTGGGCTCAGACCATCTTCCACTCCTTATTAGTCTCTCAAGCAAACCAAAATTCATACCCTTCAAAAAACAAATTCTTCCAGCTTACGCTGACATTAAAAAATTCCATTTCTGGCTCAATCAAAACATGCACCTTAATACAGAAATATCATCAGGACAAGACATTGAAGACTCCGTAGACATACTCACGAGAAATATTCATCAAGCTGCCAACTTTGCCTCAAATATGTCCTCTTATCTTCCCTTGAACAGCCGATTTCGAATTCATTATACACCAAATCGACGCATACAGAATCTGCTTATTGCAAAACGCTGCTTTAAGTACAACCTCTGTCTTCGCAATAATGATGCCAGAAGACTTCATAGAATTGCCTCTAAGAGACTCAAGAAAGCTCTTGAAGCCAACAAAGCCAGACGTCTCGATAGAACACTAACTGCCATTGACCAAAGGGACAGATACAGTTTGCAAAAGCTATGGAAATTCACTAAGCAAATCAAGAGACAACCCACCCCAAATCTTCCTGTTAAACGCCATACAAGTTCCAATGACCCTAACTCTAGCACTAATGAATACACCTGGTGCAAAACCATCTTAGAAAAAGCTGAAGCCTTCGCTGAACATCTTGAGTCTAGATTCAAACCTGTCTTACTAAACACTCCTAGCGAACGCCTTGAAATCACTCACCAAATAGAAATGCCAGTAACTTCTAGCCAATCGCGTTTCAGACCTATTACTAAGAACCAAATAAAAAACCTTGAAAACAACAAAACTCCTGGAATGGATAAAATAGACAATCGTACCATTAAATCCCTCCCAGACTCTGCACTTCTGTATCTCATCCTAATCTTCAACAACGTACTGCGTTACAGACACTTTCCACAACAGTGGAAAATGGCTCTAGTGACAATGATTCCCAAACCTGGCAAGCCAACTGAACAACTAGCATCCTACAGAGCAATAAGCTTACTATCCGGCTTCTCTAAAATTCTTGAGCGTCTCCTATTAACTCGAATGTTCGAATCACAACCCTTTGCTAATGCTATTCCAAACCACCAGTTCGGATTTCGTTACCAACGCAGTACTGATCAGCAATTAGCTCGCGTAACACAATTCATTCTCAAAGCCTATGAAAAAAATCGACTCTGCTCAGCAGTCTACATAGACATTCAAGAAGCCTTTGACCGAGTATGGCACCCAGGCCTTTTCTATAAACTTAGACCCATCTTGTCACCTACACTATACGCTGTCATCCGTCACTATCTTCTGTCCGTACTTTCATGGTTGAGTCTCATGAAGGTGCCAGATCCACCCCAAAAAATATAATGGCCGGTGTCCCGCAAGGTAGTGTATTGGGTCCCATCCTATACACTATCTACACTGCTGACCTTCCAACCCCTGAGTCCATTCTCACTAACCCTCCTCGAGACACCGATGCTCTTCTAGCCACATATGCTGATGACACAGTTATTATGTCGGCTGCTGTTGAAACCATCCTAAGCTCTCTTTCCTCCTAAACCAACAAATGGTGTATTAAAATCAACGCCCTTAAGGATGACAGCGAACTTGGCTTTCCTAGACTCTCACCCAAGCTTTTGGGTCAATCTATTGGAACAACAGACTATCACACTTACCTAGGTGTTAAGCTGGATAAGAAACTCAACTTTATCAAACATGTCGACTCCCTGGTCACTAAACTCAAATCACGCCGATCTCAGCTCCACTGGCTAATTAACAAAGAAAGCAAACTCACCGTTGAATGCAAGTCTCTACTCTATAAGCAGCTTATCGCCCCACTAAGGCACTATGCGCTTCCTGTTTTGGGCTCCCTAACCAGTCAATCACAAATAGAAAAAATCTCCAGATTCCAAAGCTCCACCCTCAGAACAATCATTAATGCAACAGTCCTCACCAATAATACCACTATTCTCAATGATTTAAAAATAAAAACACTTGAAGAAACTTACAATAAATCTTCTAACAACTTCGCTGTAAGGCTTAGCCACCACTTCAACATTGAAGCCAGAAGAATCATTACTGCCCCATACACCCCATTCCGTCTAGCACAAAGCCGTCCTAGATACATCCAGCAAATTGACAAATTCATTAAGCCACTTCAACGACATACTGTCCCCATACCAACTACTCGCTCACTCCCTAACCTCCAAGACTTACGCAACAAAAAACAATCACTTCTACAACGAATTGAAGAATTACGCCTTAAGCTGCCATATGATCCTGACTCCACTGACCGAACTTTTCATCTTCGCTTCCCTTTGTCGACTGCTGACTTGACTAACTTCTGCTCACTTCTCTCTCTAAGCAACGAACTTTATGATATTGAACGCCAAATCATTCCCATCACTAATCCCAATCTTCAGTCAACTCCATTTGCACTTCCGATTCCCAGACCTCAGCAAACCCAACTAAATTCGCTGCCTCCTACGAATGTTCCCATATCAGTAACGAACCCAACAACTCACTTACTTTCTAACCTTCAAGAACTTAATAATAAAAAACAATTACTGCTAGAAAATATCAAAGAATTGCGTCTAAGACTTCCATTTGACTCTTACTCCACTGACCGATCCTTCCTTCTTCGGTTTCCAATGACTGCTGCAGACATGACTAATTTCAACTGTATTCTTCTCCGTCTAGACAAAGAACTTCATGAAACCGAACGCCAAATAGCTTCCAGCTCTTATCTCAATCTCCAGTCCACTCCTTCTACACAACAAACCCCGCTTAGTTCCAATATCAATACGCCGTTGCCTCCTAAGTCTGCCTCAAATGAAAGAGGAAGCTTTTCCTTCTACCTCCTTGGATCCAGGAGAGATAACTTGCGAAAAAGAATCGGTGAACTACGTGCTGCCTTTCCTTATGATCCTGACTCAACCGATGACATTATTGTACCTCGATTTCCAATGGATTCCAAGAGAATAAATAATATTACCCGTAACCTACGCACCCTTGAAAACGATCTTCGAGAAATAGAACGCCAAATCAGGAACTCTTGAGAAACCTAAGGCTCCTCTCAACCTCTGCCCTCTACATCATCAAATAATACCCATCTTGCCTCATGTACGTCTCCCATTTCATCAAAACAAATCTTTGCGCAAAACTAAGCACTTGTACCTTACCAAAAGCTCGCTAACTTATCACTTCTCCTCCAGTACTTCTCCAACTAAGAATCTATCCACCTGCTTTCTCTACTCCATCCCCACCTAGAGATCAGCAGCATTGATGAATTTTCTAACATGACATCTGACAAGACATCTATGCCTGCTAGAAAGCCTGATACTACCTCTCAAACTATAATCCTTTTCAGTGACAATACGCCTATTATTAATCTTAAATTAACTATAATAAACGAAATGTAAATGATTAAATGAATAAGGAAAACTTTGCACATTATTACTAAATTAGGCAGGAGAATTAAATTAATTATATAAAAATTTAAATAAACAAACCAAAACATTAATATAGAAACTATGAAGTATATAATTCAGCTCTGAACGTTTATTATCAAACTAATTAAACAATAACAAACAAAATATATTAGATCAATATGAAATTTAATCACCATAAAGCTGACTTAAGTTAATTAACCAAAACTATCTTAAACTACCTAAAACTATCTGCCAAAACAATATACTAATAAATATTTCCCAAACCAAGGTTCAATCCAACGGTCTAATTTGAGTAAAACAATCTGAAGGGCCCCAAATCAAAACTATAATCGCCCCCTGATCGCCTAGGTTAGTCCTCTGTTTCTCCACAGTTGTGTGTAAAACCACCTAGTAAGTCAATCAAGCTTACTTGTAAGAAATGAATTAACCATACAACCTTAAGCCAGCTGCCTTTCCAATATACTACCTGTTACCAAAGCTCCCCAAACTAAGGTCTAATCCTGCAATCAATATTAATTTTAGCAATCTAAAATAACGATATTATAATTAAAATTATAAATAATATTCAACTAACCAGCTTACAAACACCCTACCAGGACAATGCTCCAAACAATGTTTACATTATATTTTACTTCATTCATGCCACCAATGATCTATCAACTAAGATCCATCTCAATTCTAAATGTATATTATTTCACCTCCAGTCAAAATACCTAAAACGGTTCATAAATACAACTATCCAATAATCCAACACTCTAGCTTTAAACTACCTGATTAAACAATAACAAACAAATATATTAGATCAATATGAAATTTAATCACCATAAAGCTGAATAAAGTTAATTAACAAATACAAAACTATCTTTAACTATTATATTTTACTTCATCAATGCCACCAATGATCAATCAACTAAGATCCATCTCAATTCTAAATGTATATTATCTCACCTCCAGTCAAAATACCGGAAACGGTTGATAAATACAACTATCCTATAATCCAACACTCTACCTTTAAACTACCTGATTAAACAATAACAAACAATTATATAAGATCAATATGAAATTTAATTACCATAAAGCTGAATAAAGTTAATTAACAAATACAAAACTATCTTTAACTATTATATTTTACTTCATCAATGCCACCAATGATCAATCAACTAAGATCCATCTCAATTCTAAATGTATATTATTTCACCTCCAGTCAAAATACCTGAAGCGGTTGATAAATACAACAATCCTATAATCTATCAAACAAACTTACTATAATCTATCAATCTATCAATCAAACTTACTTATACAGGCATGCCACATAAATCTGTTTCACTTGAGTTTCACGTCAATTTCATTTCTCCGTGCCACAGTCTCAATCACCTGCACAATTTTTGGTGAAACGAAATCATCGCTCAATTCACTGGCATCCGATGCCATGAGAATAATGTCACATTTTTTGTCCGAATTTTAGAATTTAGAGCTGTCGAGTAACTTTTATTGTTTGTCGCGCCAATAACTTTTAAATTTTTTTAGGCTATACAATATCAATTATTAAATAAATAAATTAAATAATATTAATTAAAGAAGAAATAAAATAAAAACCTACTTTTCAGCAATAATAAACTTACAAAAATTGCGAAACAAACCCTTGGGAAATTTAATCTGAGAAGGGGCCAACCCTTAGCAGCCTAGTACGAAAAGGTTCATGAACATGCTTTAAAACCTAAATCACACGAATTTCTGTGGCACGGAGAAATTTTCGAAGTGGAATTGCTTTTTTCTGAAATCACTTTCACTAGTGTTTTTTGTGGCATGCCTGATAAAAAATGAATTAGCCATACTTAATAAAACAACCTTAAGCCAACTACTACCTGCTATCAAAGCTACCCAAAATAATAGTTAACAAATAAAAAAGTTAAACAAAAACTACCTTCAACTATCTAAAGCTATCTACTAAAACAGTATAATTCTTTCTTATAAAATTCCCCCATTCAAGGATCAATTCAACGGTCTAACTTAAATAAAACAATCTGAAATGCCCCAAATCAAATTATAAATACTACCTGGTCGCATAGGTTAGTCTTCTGTTTCTCCTCAGTTGTGTGTAAAACCACCTACTAAGCCAATCAAATTTACTTATAAGAAATGAATAACAATACACAATAAAACCACCTTAGGCCAGCTGCATCTTCAATACCTGCTATCAAAGCTCCCCTATCTAAGGCTTAATCCTACAGTCAAATTAATTTTAGCAATCCATAATAACGAAACTATAACTATTATTATAAAATAATATTCAACTAACCAGTTTACAAACACCCAACCAAGACTATGCCTCAAACAATCTGTCCATTCTATTTTACTTAATCCATGCCACCAATGATCAATCAACTAATATCCATCTCAATTCTTAATGAATATTATTGATAAATTGATAATTATCAATAATTATTGGTTGATAAATCAAACTATCCTATAATCAAACACTCAAGCACTTAACGTTTATCACCAACCTGACTAAACAATAACAAAAAAAAAGAATATATATTAGATCAATTTTAAATTTATGCACCGAAAATCCAAAATTAAATGACATCTTAAGCCTTGCCCTTTTAGGGTCATGAGCAGCCTAGGAAAATTAACCTCTGTTCTGTGTCTGTTCCAAACTCTTAGCAAGCAATTAACTACTTACCCATCTATGAAGAACTTGTAAACTACAAAGCTACCTTCCTGTGGCATTGTTTTTATTTCTCTTTAGCAGTGTGTGTCCCGGCGAAAGACAGGCTCATACGGATGAAGAGAAGAGGGTGCTTTAATTTTGGGTACTGGGAGCCTTGCCCTTTTTAAGGTCACGAGCAGCCTAGGCGAATTAACCCCTCTATATCAACATTGTCTCTAACTCATCATTTGAAATCACCTCCTGCCCTCATACTTTCTCTATGTAAGAATCTATCCATCTGCAACCACCTTATCCCCACCCAGAAACCAGCAGCAATGATGAACTTTCCAACACGACGTCTGACAAGACATCAATATCACAACATCATATTATAAATACTACCTGGTTGCCTAAGTTGGTCTTCTGATTCACAGCTATGTGTGTTCTTGGAAAAGACAGGCTCATGTTGTACATGTTGTTGTCTTGTTGTCTCTTGAACAATCAATCAACTACATACCCATCTATGAACAACCTGTAAACTACAAAGCCACCTTCCTGCGACATTGTTTTTAAATTCTCTCTAGCTGCGTGCGTCCCGGCGAGAGGCGGGCTCACGCGGCTGGGGAAAGGAGGGTGCTTTAACTTCGGGTACTGGGAGCCTTGCCCTACTAAGGTCACGAGCAGCCTAGGCGAATTTACCCCTCAATATTAACATTGTCTCCTACTCATCTGCACTCACCTTTACTCTCCCAGACTTAATCCTCACGCACTACCTTTACAATACCCCTATGTTCTCCATATCTTGCCTCCATTGCTCCTCTACGCCTCCCTGATTGCAATCAATTGCAATTTACAACCTTTTCCGCGTGGTCCCCTCGAGGGTGTTTGCGGACTGATTCAAAATAATACTGGTTACCATGGGTGCCTTAAGTATGTATTTTGTTTCGCCTGAATATATATGCCCACGCAACAGGCAGGCATATATTGTAAAAAAAAAAAAAAAAAAAATTAACTCAGTGAGGATTGCACCTTCTCTTTGGATGACTCGTGGCTAAGTACATCCGAGGAGGAGATAATTGGTGATGTCTCTATGATGGACCAAGATGACGTTGCCATTTTGGCAGCACCAGCAACAGCAGCAACAACAACAACAGCAGCAGCAACAACAGCAGCAGCAACAACAGCAGCAACAACAGCAGCAGCAGCAGCAGCAGCAGCAGCAACAACAACAGCAGCAAACACGGCAGCCACCAGCAGCATCAGCAGCAAAAACAACAACACACAAGCAACTACTGCAACTACTAAAACTCAGCCCAAGAAGGAGGCCAAATACAAGTCTCTTAAAAACTTTGAAAATTTCCTCAAGGAAGAAGATGAGCTAAGGGAAGCACAACAGCAGCAACTAAAGGAACAGCAAAAATGGAACGTTGTCAAAAGCAAAAAATTTCCAACTCTGTTCCTGCCACGTGTCGAGAAAATCCAAACACTTTTGGATCGACTCGATGGCATAGAGGGTGTCGCCAACAATTATCCTACAAAATGTATACAAAATGGTGCAATACGGCTGCACTGCAAAGACATGGACACATACACCATCATTTCTGCCGAATTACAAAAAGACAACTTGGAACTGCATACGCATCAGGTGCGTAAGAATCGTGGCTTCCGTATTGTCATACGGCATTTACATTCAACGACGGATTATCTATGGATTCGGGATCAACTGGTAGCCCAGGGATTTCAGTCAATATTCATATGTGTCATCAAGCATCGGTTCAGTGGCAAACCGATGAACCTGTTCGAGGTCGAACTTCAGCAATAATTGATGGCACAAATGAGAGAATCCTTAAGCTTGAGCGTTTGGGCAGCCAGGATGTCATCGTGGAGAAGCAATGGAAACGCATTGATCCGGTCCAGTGCCACCGTTGCCAGGCATTTGGACATACAAGGAATTATTGTTGTCGCCAATTCGTTTGCATGAAATGTGCAGAGGGACATGCTACAACTGTGTGCGTCAAGGCAAGGGACACACCAGCCAAGTGTGCCAATTGCCAGGGCGCACACATTTCTAGTTACAAGGGATGCCGGGTATTTAAAAAAGACAAACAAAAACAACAGCCAATTACGCCAAACGCCAAATTACGCAGCAGCAGAAGCAACAGCAGCAGAAGCAGCAACATAAGCAGCAGCAGCAGCAATCTGCTTAAAAGCAGCAGCATCAGCACCAATCTGCTAAAAAGCAGCACCAGCAGCAGCAGCAGCAAAAAGAACAACAACTGAAGCAGCAGAAGCAACAGAAACAAAAGCCAATTCAGCAGCAGAAAAATACGCCCGTCAAGGGCAGCATAAAAAATAAAAACAACAATAACAGCATGAGTAAGCCAAAGCTGCTGACTTACAGTCAGATTGCCAAATCTGGCAACGGCAGAATGTCATCATCATCGCAAGCTGCAACTGAACCAGCAAGCCGCCACCTAAGTCAGTTTCAGGAGAAGCTACGCACTGAACAGCTGGCCCAGAAGCAGCAGCAGCAGCCAAATCTTGGCCAGCAAATTGGCCAACAACAACAACGCGATGAACATTTCAGAGCAGTGCTTCATCAAAACACGGAAGCAATTGCCTCAATATGCCAAAGAATGGATGCTCTGTTAGAGATTATAAAAGAATTACTTGCTAGCACAATTACCCAAAAACAAATAGCCCAAGCCAATGACACAATTAATTATGAATAAATACAAAAACAGCAACTTCATTTACAAAAATAATGGCAACAATACAATAAATACAATAAATACTGCCAAGGCTGACGCAAACAAGGCAGCATTTGTAACAGTATATACATATCATAATAGATGCAAATACACTCACCTGAATAACATAATGGAGGGAAGAAAGGATACACTGGTGACTGCCGACGATGTCGATATCCAGGATGTCGATCCAGACACCCAACACAAACGCAAACACAAAATTCCATATCCGTTTGATTCGGAAGTCGAAGAAGATGCATTTCCTGATTTTCCATGTCCAGAGATCTGCAAAAATAAGAAAGAATCATTTAAAATTGTAATAAATATAAATACAAACAAAATCGATTACACTTACCATTCTATGCTTATAATACGTTTGCAATCGCAAACAAAACATCAGCCAAAAAGCGACGTAACTTGGCCGGAAAAGAGACGAAAGAAAAAACAAACGTCTCACAGCATAATTCGGCGGCAGTCAAGTAAATCCAGTATATCCATTATGATTATGATTATGAAAATAGAAAAAAAGGAAACAAATCAGCCACAATACACAAACAACTCAATAGACCAGAGTCTTACAGAAGATCTACGTACCATAAAGCATCCAGCAACTAGCATCCAGATAAATGCATGCCATAATTGGCAGGCAAACAACAATAAAAAACTGCTGAAAATCATCAATTGCCACATCAGTGGCATCTCCGGCTCGTGGCATCTTGAGCCGCAAAAATTGGCCAACACGAAGCTTCAACATCTGGACAATGAGCGTGGACTGCAATCTTGCCATTCCTGTGGCAAATTGGCGAGAGAGCAGTACCCGTTCATATTGATGTAAAGCAAACTGCAGAATTCGGCAAGTCCATACGTGAGCCCTGCGACATCTCTAAAATCCCATTGTGCAACAGAATGTTGCATGCATCGTGGGAGTGAGGAGCGAAAGAGGCAGGAGCAGCAGCAACAACAACATCGGATCCATCCAATGCATCCAAATTGCCACTCCAGTGGCATCAACTCAGCAGCAACAGAGCGGCAGCAGCAGCATTTTTACGGCGATTTCTCCAATTGCCAGACGCTTGCTGTCGCGTCAAATTGGCAGCAACGCTGGCAAAAAATGATTGGCAAACTCCTTGGCAGTCTTCTCATCCAGCCCGGACCACAAATGGCCCGATCCTGTGGCATTTGTGCCATTCTGGCTAAATCCTGGCGAGACCTGCAAGAAAATACAAAAATATTATTAATAAAAAATGCTAATACAAAAATTGCGAGTCTTTGCAGGTTCACAAGTTGCCACCTGCTTTTTGCAACAACAAATAAGCAGATGTGGCAACTCCTGCAAATATCAATGGTGGCATGCCACAATGTGGCAACAACAACAGAAGGAGCAGCTTGCGGCGTTCTTCAACGCCAGATCCGGCATCCTTGTGATGCTCAACACATGCTGCCAACTGGCAAGAATATGATTATGACAACAATTCGTCCACATCATACCGCATGCTGGAACAAGTGGCGGCTCCAACGGTGGCGGCAGATCGTGGACGAACATGCATGGCAACTCCTGGATGCAATCCTGCATCCCACTGGCACCATCAACCATGGCAGCTCTATGCTGCAGCGCGCCTCCAATTGGAAATTATCCAATTGCCATAGTGACACCATGGTCGACTGCTGGCCACGACGGCGGCGAGAGAGTGCTCAATTCTTCCACAACCGACCTGCATCACTAAAATGCCGTTTTCACGGCACTGGGCTCCATTACGATGATCCTTGGCGGCTCCTCCTCCAAGAATGTGAGATGACATTGGAGTTTGTGTTTTACATTTTCTGGTTTATTTTCAGGCACCTAAAACGCCTGAGAGTGAAAAAAAGGGGCATTCAGGGTCAAATCCCCATTGCCATGGCAATGGCAGCGAGGAATGGTGGCGTCTCGCTTGCGAGTCATAGCATCCTCATCCACATCCACCTGGACAGGCGTCCAGGCAATACAACAGCAATAGCAGCAACTGCGTGCCCTCTTGGGCAGCAGCAGCGTGTCCTCAGCTGGACGAGCAGCTTCGCTGCCAGCAGCGGCCAAATAGGCCATTTTCAAACTTTTCACTGTGGCCACAGCGGCAGTCCCAGGTGCATATGGGAGCACTTGCAGTACTGCTGCTGCTGGCCACCACTCACCTGATGTCCTGCAGGGGCATCCCAACTACAATTTCGGCAGCTATTCCGCTTTTGCCATCTCCATGGCAGAGGCAGCAGCAAGAGGAAGAAGAAGAAGACGACGAACAACAACGCTGGATGGCAACTGTGTGGCGTCCCAGCCACGGCAACTGGAGGCGGAGAGCACACAGGAAATCTGTATGGACGAGGAGAAACGCAGTTTAGTATCTCTGATCAATTTTATGTAAATTTCTACATATCACTTACTTACCCACTAAACGTACAGTCAGCGTAGGCCCCCATATAAAATTGCTGATTTTTATTGTACCTGAAAAGAAATAGTTTGCATAATTATTATTAATCATTTTGTATTTTGTAGAATACACATCTAGTCTTGACCTAAAAAAAAAAAAATAGAATAGGAATACTTACCATTTTTTTCTATTTGCCAACTCACTTTTACTTTTACCTGAAAAGAAAAGAAAAGAAAATCACTTGAACTTTTTTGTTTGTGTGTCGTGGGTCAGGTCTCTATGTAGTTTCAAATTGTCGTAATTGTTACCCTTTTGCATCTGCATAGTCACCGTTCCATTCTTGTATTTTATTGTCCATAATACTTGATGCCAGTCCCTGTAATTTACCTGTTAATATCCAGCAAACTAATGTTTATAAAATAAGTTATTGTAAATGAACACTCGGCTTTACTGACCAGAGGAAGAATAACGAAGATGAACATGTACACTCATACACACACACTTAATTGTAATAGATGCTCTGAGCGCATGCACTCACACATTCACACGATACACATGATACACGACACATTGGCCGATAGTTCTGTTAAACATAGCAGAACTGTTGACTGACTAACAGACTGTCAACTAAGAGAGTACCCACTATTTTAAAGGCACGAATGTACCAACAACACTGCAACTGCCGAACCTGAAGAGTTTCTATGAACTTTGAAGGTATTGGTGTTGCTCTGGTACCATTGCCGATGGCCGTTGACCTACAATTGTTTTTGTCACCGTCGCCGAGTGCGGATCGCTCGCTGCGTTCAACTTGAATTGAAAATTGAAAATTGAACATAAAATAATTGCAATTGCAACTAGAAAAGTGTGTGTCGTGCGCGCAGAGTTTCTACCACCAGCTATTTAGCTACTTAGCTATAGCAAACAACAACCTATGTCATTAATCATTCTATTGTCACCGAACCTAATTTAATCATAGATATACAATCATTGTTATACCACGATTAAATTACTACAAAACTAAAAAACACTGATCGCCTAGGTTAATCCTCTGTTTCTCCACAGTTCCAACACCTACTATGTCAATCAAGCTTACTTATAAGAAATGAATTAACCATACAACCTTAAGCCAGCTGCCTTTCTAATATACTACCTGTTACCAAAGCTCCCCAAACTAAGGTGTAATCATGCAGTCAAATTAATTTTAGCAATCTAAAATAACGATATTATTATTAAAATTATAAAATAATATCCAACTAACCAGTTTACAAACACCCTACCAGGACTATTCTCCAAACAATGTTTTCATTATATTTAACTTCATCCATGCCACCAATGATCAATCAACTAAGATCCATCTCAATTCTAAATGTATATTATTTCACCTCCAGTCAAAATACCTGATGCGGTTGATAAATACAACTATCCTATAATCTAACATTCTAGGTTTAAACTACCTGATTAAACAATAACAAACAAATATATTAGATCAATATGAAATTTAATCACCATAAAGCTGAATCAAGTAAATTAACAAAAACAATACTATCTTTAACTATCTAAAGCTATCTACTGAAACAATATACTTCTTCCTAATAAAATTCCTCCATCCAAGGTTCAATTCAACTGTCTAATTTAAATAAAATAATCTGAAATGCCCCAAATAAAAATTATAGTTACCACCTGATCGCCTATGCTAATCCTCTGTTTCTCCACAGTTGTGTGTAAACCACCTACAAAGTCAATCAGGCTTACTTGTAAGAAATGAATTAACCATGCAACCTTAAGCCAACTGCCTTTCCAATATACTACCTGTTATCAAGGCTCCCCAAACTAGGGTGTGATCATGCAGTCAAATTAATTTTAGCAACCTGGAATAGCGATATTATAATTGAAATTATAAAATAATATTCAACTAACCAGCTTACAAACACCCTACCATGACAATGCTCCAAACAATGTTTTCATTATATTTTACTTCATCCATGCCACCAATGATCAATCAACTAAGATCCATCTCAATTCTAAATGTATATTATTTTACCTCCAGTCAATATACCTGAAGCGGTTGATAAATACAACTATCCTATAATCTAACACTCTAGCTTTAAACTACCTGATTAAACAATAACAAATAAATATATTAGATCAATATGAAATTCAATCACCATAAAGCTGAATCAAGTTAATTAACAACAACAAACTATCTTTAACTATCTAAAGCTAACTATTAAAACAATACATTTTCTGCTAATAAAATACCTCCATTTAAGGTTCAATTCAACTGTCTAATTTAAATAAAATAAAACAATCTGAAATGCCCCAAATCAAATTTATAATTACCACCTGATCGCCTATGCTAATCCTCTGTTTTTTTCCACAGTTGTGTGTAAAGCCACCTACAAAGTCAATCAAACTTACTTATAAGAAATGAATTAACCATACTTAATAAAACAACCTTAAGCCTACTACTAACTGCTATCAAAGCTACGCAAAATAATAGTTAACAAATAAAAAGTTCAACAAAACTACCTTCAACTATCTAAAGCTATCTACTAAAACAGTATAATTCTTTCTAATAAAATTCCCCCATTCAAGGATCAATTCAACGGTCTAACTTAAATAAAACAATCTGAAATGCCCCAAATCAAATTATAAATACTACCTGGTCGCATAGGTTAGTCATCTGTTTTTCCTCAGTTGTGTGTAAAACCACCTACTAAGTCAATCAAAATTACTTATAAGAAATGTATAACAATACACAATAAAACAACCTTTGGCCAGCTGCCTCTTCAATACCTGTTATCAAAGCTCCCCTAACTTAGGCTTAATCCTACAGTCAAATCAATTTTAGCAATCTATAATAACGAAACTATAACTATTATTATAAAATAATATTCAACTAAACAGTTTACAAACACCCTACCAAGACTATGCCTCAAACAATCTGTTCAACAAGCTCTTAACGTTTATCACCAAACTGATTAAACAATAACAAAAAAAAAAGAATATATATTAGATCAATCTGAAATTTATGCACCGAAAATCCAAAATTAAATTCCATCTTAAGCCTTGCCCTTTTAGGGTCATGAGCAGCCTAGAAAAATTAACCTCTGTTCTGTGTCTGTTCCAAACTCTTAGCAAGCAATTAACTTCATACCCATCTATGAAGAACTTGTAAACTACAAAGCTACCTTCCTGTGACATTGTTTTTAATTCTCTTAAGTAGTGTGTGTCCCGGCGAAAAGCAGGCTCATACGGCTGAAGAGAAGAGGGTGCTTTAATCTCGGGTACTGGGAGCCTTTCCCTTTTTAAGGTCACGAGCAGCCTAGGCGAATTAACCCCTCTATATCAACATTGTCTCTAACTCATCATTTGAAATCACCTGCTGCCCTCATACTTTCTCTATGTAAGAATCTATCCATCTGCAACCACCTAATCCCCACCCAGAAACCAGCAGCAATGATGAACTTTCCAACACGACGTCTGACAAGACATCAATTCCTGTTGGAAACCCTGATGCTGTTGGTAACCAAGCAAATATAGCGACCTAATTAAACTAATCAATCTAAAACACACTACATCATATTATTATTAATACTACCTGGTTGCCTAAGTTGATCTTCTGATTCACTGCTATGTGTGTTCTTGCAAAAGACAGGCTCATGTTGTTGATAAAGAGAATATTTTTAAATTCGGGTACTGGGAGCCCTGCCCTTTCAAAGGTCACGAGCAGCCCAGGCGAATTTAACCCCTCTTCTGAGTATTGTTTTTCTCTGCCTGTTCGAATCTCTTAAACAATCAATCAACTACATACCCATCTATGAACAACCTGTAAACTACAAAGCCACCTTCCTGCGACATTGTTTTTAAATTCTCTCTAGCTGCGTGCGTCCCGGCGAGAGGCGGGCTCACGCGGCTGGGGAAAGGAGGGTGCTTTAACTTCGGGTACTGGGAGCCTTGCCCTACTAAGGTCACGAGCAGCCTAGGCGAATTTACCCCTCAATATTAACATTGTCTCCTACTCATCTGCACTCACCTTTACTCTCCCAGACTTAATCCTCACGCACTACCTTTACAATACCCCTATGTTCTCCATATCTTGCCTCCATTGCTCCTCTACGCCTCCCTGATTGCAATCAATTGCAATTTACAACCTTTTCCGCGTGGTCCCCTCGAGGGTGTTTGCGGACTGATTCAAAATAATACTGGTTACCATGGGTGCCTTAAGTATGTATTTTGTTTCGCCTGAATATATATGCCCACGCAACAGGCAGGCATATATTGTAAAAAAAAAAAAAAAAAAAATTAACTCAGTGAGCATTGCACCTCCTCTTTGGATGACTCGTGGCTAAGTACATCCGAGGAGGAGATAATTGGTGATGTCTCTATGATGGACCAAGATGTCGTTGCCATTTTGGCAGCACCAGCAACAGCAGCAACAACAACAACAGCAGCAGCAACAACAGCCGCAACAACAGCAGCAGCAGCAGCAACAACAATAGCAGCAAACACGGCAGCCACCAGCAGCATCAGCAGCAAAAACAACAACAACACACAAGCAACTACTGCAACTACTAAAACTCAGCCCAAGAAGGAGGCCAATTACAAGTCTCTTAAAGACTTTGAAAATTTCCTTAAGGAAGAAGATGAGCTAAGGGAAGCACAACAGCAGCAACTAAAGGAACAGCAAAAATGGAACGTTGTCAAAAGCAAAAAGTTTCCAACTCTGTTCCTGCCACGTGTCGAGAAAATCCAAACACTTTTGGATCGACTCGATGGCATAGAGGGTGTCGCCAACAATTATACTACAAAATGTATACAAAATGGTGCAATACGGCTGCACTGCCGAATTACAAAAAGACAACTTGGAACTGCATACGCATCAGGTGCGTAAGAATCGTGGCTTCCGTATTGTCATACGGCATTTACATTCAACGACGGATTATCTATGGATTCGAGATCAACTGGTAGCCCAGGGATTTCACCCAATATTCATACGTGTCATCAAGCATCGGTTCAGTGGCAAACCGATGAACCTGTTCGAGGTCGAGCTTCAGCCAACAATTGATGGCACAAATGAAAGAATCCTTAAGCTTGAGCGTTTGGGCAGCCAGGATGTCATCGTGGAGAAGCAATGGAATCGCATTGATCCGGTCCAGTGCCACCGTTGCCAGGCATTTGGGCATACAAGGAATTATTGTCGTCGCCAATTCGTTTGCATGAAATGTGCAGAGGGACATGCTACAACTGTGTGCGTCAAGGCAAGGGACACACCAGCCAAGTGTGCCAATTGCCAGGGCGCACACATTTCTAGTTACAAGGGATGCCGGGTATTTAAAGAAGATCGAGCAAAACTATCTGCCAACAAGGCCAGAGCCGAAATGGCAAACATTTTGGAAAATGGCTTTTCTTTAAATAAAAATAAAACTATTCCACGTCAACGCCAGCGAAGCCAACAGCAGCAGAAGCAGCAACATAAGCAGCAGCAGCAGCAATCTGCTAAAAAGCAGCAGCATCAACATCAGCAGTAATCTGCTAGAAAGCAGCACCAGCAGCAGCAGCAGCAAAAACAACAACAACAGAAGCAGCAGAAGCAACAGAAACAAAAGCCAATTCAGCAGCAGAAAAATACGCCCGTCAAGGGCAGCATAAACAATAAAAACAACAATAACAGCATGAGTAAGCCAAAGCTGCTGACTTACAGTCAGATTGCCAAATCTGGCAACGGCATAATGTCATCATCATCGCAAGCTGCAACTGGACCAGCAAGCCGCCACCTAAGTCAGTTTCAGGAGAAGCTACGCACTTAACAGCTGGCCCAGAAGCAGCAGCAGCAGCCAAATCTTGGCCAGCAAATTGGCCAACAACAACAACGCGATGAACATTTCAGAGCAGTGCTTCATCAAAACACGGAAGCAATTGCCTCAATATGCCAAAGAATGGATGCTCTGTTAGAGATTATAAAAGAATTATTAGCTAGCACAATTACCCAAAAACAAATAGCCCAAGCCAATGACACAATTAATTATGAATAAATACAAAAACAGCAACTTCATTTACAAAAATAATGGCAACAATACAATAAATACAATAAATACTGCCAAGGCTGCCGCAAACAAGGCAGCATTTGTAACAGTATATACATATCATAATAGATGCAAATACACTCATCTGAATAACATAATGGAGGGAAGAAAGGATACACTGGTGACTGCCGACGATGTCGATATACAGGATGTCGATCCAGACACTCAACACAAATGCAAACACAAAATTCCATATCCGTTTGATTCGGAAGTCGAAGAAGATGCATTTCCTGATTTTCCATATCCAGAGATCTGTAAAAATAAGGAAAAATCATTTAAAATTGTAATAAATATAAATACAAACAAAATCGATTACACTTACCTTTCTATGCTTATAATACGTTTGCAATCGCAAACAAAACGTCAGCCCAAAAGCGATGTAACCTTGCCGGAAAAGAGACGAGAGAAAAAACAAACGTCTCACAGCATCGTTCGGCGGCAGTCAAATAAATCCAGTACATCCATTATGTTTATGATTATGAAAATAGATAAAAAGGAAACACATCAGCCATAATACACAAACAACTCAATAGACCAGAATCATACAGAAGAAGATCTACTTACCATAAAGCATCCAGCAACTAGCATCCAGATATATGCATCCCATAATTGGCAGGCAAACAACAATAAAAAACTGCTGAAAATCATCAATTGCCACATCAGGGGCATCTCCGGCTCGTGGCAACTAGAGCAGCAAAAATTGGCCAACACGAAGCTTCAACATCTGGACAATGAGCGTGGACTGCAATCTTGCCATTCCTGTGGCAAAATGGCGAGAGAGCAGTACCCGTTCATATTGATGTCCAGCAAACTGCAGAATTCGGCAAGTCCATACGTGAGCCCTGCGACATCTCTAAATTCCCATTGTGCAACAGAATGTTGCATGCATCGTGGGAGTGAGGAGCGAAAGAGGCAGGAGCAGCAGCAACAACAACATCGGATCCATCCAATGCATCCAAATTGCCACTCCAGTGGCATCAACTCAGCAGCAACAGAGCGGCAGCAGCAGCATTTTTACGGCGATTTCTCCAATTGCCAGACGCTTGCTGTCGCGTCAAATTGGCAGCAACGCTGGCAAAAAATGATTGGCAAACTCCTTGGCAGTCTTCTCATCCAGCCCGGACCACAAATGGCCCGATCCTGTGGCATTTGTGCCATTCTGGCTAAATCCTGGCGAGACCTGCAAGAAAATACAAAAATATTATTAATAAAAAATGCTAATACAAAAATTGCGAGTCTTTGCAGGTTCACAAGTTGCCACCTGCTTTTTGCAACAACAAATAAGCAGATGTGGCAACTCCTGCAAATATCAATGGTGGCATGCCACAATGTGGCAACAACAACAGAAGGAGCAGCTTGCGGCGTTCTTCAACGCCAGATCCGGCATCCTTGTGATGCTCAACACATGCTGCCAACTGGCAAGAATATGATTATGACAACAATTCGTCCACATCATACTGCATGCTGGAACAAGTGGCAGCTCCAACGGTGGCGGCAGATCGTGGACGAACATGCATGGCAACTCCTGGATGCAATCCTGCATCCCACTGGCACCATCAACCATGGCAGCTCTATGCTGCAGCGCGCCTCCAATTGGAAATTATCCAATTGCCAGAGTGACACCATGGTCGACTGCTGGCCACGACGGCGGCGAGAGAGTGCTCAATTCTTCCACAACCGACCTGCATCACTAAAATGCCGTTTTCACGGCACTGGGCTCCATTACGATGATCCTTGGCGGCTCCTCCTCCAAGAATGTGAGATGACATTGGAGTTTGTGTTTTACATTTTCTGGTTTATTTTCAGGCACCTAAAACGCCTGAGAGTGAAAAAAAGGGGCATTCAGGGTCAAATCCCCATTGCCATGGCAATGGCAGCGAGGAATGGTGGCGTCTCGCTTGCGAGTCATAGCATCCTCATCCACATCCACCTGGACAGGCGTCCAGGCAATCCAACGTCAGCAGCAGTAGCAGCGTGCCCTCCTGGGCAGCAGCAGCGTGTCCTCGGATGAAGGAGCAGCTTCGCTGCCATCAGCAGCAGCAGCAGCGGCCAAATTGGCCATTTTCAAACTTTTCACTGTGGCCACAGCGGCAGTCCCAGGTGCATATGGGAGCACTTGCAGTACTGCTGCTGTTGGCCATCACTCACCTGATGTCCTCCAGGGGCATCCCAACTACAATTTCGGCAGCTATTCCGCTTTTGCCATCTCCATGGCAGAGGCAGCAGCAAGAGGAAGAAGAAGAAGACGACGAACAACAACGCTGGATGGCAACTGTGTGGCGTCCCAGCCACGGCAACTGGAGGCGGAGAGCACACAGGAAATCTGTATGGACGAGGAGTAACAAAGTTTAGTATCTCTGATCAATTTTATGTAAATTTCTACATATTACTTACTTAGCCACTTAGCGTACAGTCAGCGTAGGCCCCCATATAAAATCGCTGAATTTTATTGTACCTGAAAAGAATAAATTCACACGATACACATGATACACGACACATTGGCCGATAGTTCTGTTAAACATAGCAGAACTGTTGACTGACTAACAGACTGTCAACTAAGAGAGTACCCACTATTTTAAAGGCACGAATGTACCAACAACACTGCAACTGCAGAACCTGAAGAGTTTCTATGAACTTTGAAGGTATTGGTGTTGCTCTGGTACCATTGCCGATGGCCGTTGACCTACAATTGTTTTCGTCACCGTCGCCGAGTGCGGATCGCTCGCTGCGTTCAACTTGAATTGAAAATTGATCATAAAATAATTGCAATTGCAACTAGAAAAGTGTGTGTCGTGCGCGCAGAGTTTCTACCACCAGCTATTTAGCTACTTAGCTATAGCAAACAACAACCTGTGTCATTAATCATTCTATTGTCACCGAACCTAATTTAATCACTGCGGACGGCAGTCCGCGCTAGTGACGAAAGCAGCACGAAGGGTGCGAAAGCGACTAGCATATATACACAGGAAGAATGGAAAATTTGCTATGACCGTCCGATCGGGTCGAGTTATATACCGATCGAAAGGTATCAATTTAACTTACAAATGTGCATACTAAGACTTTTGGAAACTTTCCTGGTTCGTGAGATAAACAGGTGTAAGTGGGAGGGGAAAAATTAAATTATTAGATCAAATAGGGCCGTTGCGGCCTTTTTGATTTATTTTTTAATTTTTTACTCTTCTAATCAAAAATACGCGTCGAATGACACCTCGATCATCGAAATCCGATCACTGGTTCAAAAAATAATTAATGTTGAAATTTTTAGTCGCCTTTCGAAAATGAGATGAAAAGTCAGTATGTCTGTTTGTTTGTTTGTTTGTTTGTATCAAAGCGTTGATTTAGCTTAAATGATTGAATGAGGACTTGTTCCCGCTCAAAAATATAGAAACGTTTGTTTTACGACTTTTTCGAAAAATAGCTAGTTTAGCGGGAAATCGCTAAAAACCGCTAAAATAAAAAATCATAGCATCCAAACGATAGAAGCTACAGATATGATCTATATATCGATGAAAAGGTATTTTGGAGGGCTCTTAGGCATACCTTCAAAGTTTTTTTTAAAGTAAAAAGGTAAACAGCTACAGGTGAAATAATTTTTTTTTTTTAATTTATGAAAAATCTACAAATGAATTCACTTTTAAATATGTAGTATGTTGTAGACAATTCAATTCCACGTCTTTTGACATATAACACCTATCTCTCAAAATTCGTTTGGGCCAGATATTAACTGTTAATTGAATATACCTTTTACCTTTACACTACTGCATGTATACTACTGCATGTACACTACTTGCACTGCTTGCAGTGCATGTGGAAAGATACTGCTTGCAAGTGGTGAATTCTTTTTGCGGCAGATGAAACATTTTGTAATTCCAATTACAGCAAGATCGAAATATATTTATAAATATATATAATATGGAAACGTCTCTGATTGAATGTGTTTTTACTTCTCTTAATTATATAATTATTGAATTGTTTAAAAAAATATTGCAATTGTCAAAATTTCCGATGTCTTAATAAAAAATTTCTGATATCTTATAAAAAAACCTCTTTTCGAGGTAAAAGTCTAGTGCCGAAAACATTTTCATGCCCCAAAATTTCTGATATCCAATTTTGTGACGAAAAATATTAAATTTTACACATGAATTATTAAAAAATAAAATTTTGTCACTGGGCACATTGCGCTAAATTTTTCATACCTAATAAATAGTACTTTTTTGCGCAGTGCCAGTGACAAAAATTTTATTTTTTAATAATTCATGTGTAAAATTTAATATTTTTCGTCACAAAATTGGATATCAGAAATTTTGGGGCATGAAAATGTTTTCGGCACTAGACTTTTACCTCGTAAAGAGGTTTTTTTATAAGATCATAGATATACAATCATTGTTATACCCCGATTAAATTACGACAAAACTAAAAAAACTGATCGCCTAGGTTAATCCTCTGTTTCTCCACAGTTGTGTGTAAAACCACCTACTATGTCAATCAAGCTTACTTATAAGAAATGAATTAACCGTACAACCTTAAGCCAGCTGCCTTTCCAATATACTACCTGTTACCAAAGCTCCCCAAACTAAGGTGTAATCATGCATTAAAATTAATTTAGCAATCTAAAATAACGATATTATTATTAAAATTATAAAAAAATATTCAACTAACCAGCTTACAAACACCCTACCAGGACAATGCTCCAAACAATGTTTTCATTATATTTAACTTCATCCATGTATATTATTTCACCTCCAGTCAAAATACCTGAAGCGGTTGATAAATACAACTATCCTATAATCTAACACTCTAGGTTTAAACTACCTGATTAAACAATAACAAACAAATATATTAGATCAATACGAAATTTAATCACCATAAAGCTGAATCAAGTTAATTAACAAAAACAAAACTGTCTTTAACTATCTAAAGCTATCTACTGAAACAATATACTTCTTCCTAATAAAACTCCTCCATCCAAGGTTCAATTCAACTGTCTAATTTAAATAAAATAATCTGAAATGCCCCAAAGAAAAATTATAGTTACCACCTGAACGCCTATGCTAATCCTCTGTTTCTCCACAGTTGTGTGTAAACCACCTACAAAGTCAATCAGGCTTACTTGTAAGAAATGAATTAACCATGCAACCTTAAGCCAACTGCCTTTCCAATATACTACCTGTTATCAAGGCTCCCCAAACTAGGGTGTGATCATGCAGTCAAATTAATTTTAGCAACCTGGAATAGCGATATTATAATTGAAATTATAAAATAATATTCAACTAACCAGCTTACAAACACCCTACCATGACAATGCTCCAAACAATGTTTTCATTATATTTTACTTCATCCATGCCACCAATGATCAATCAACTAAGATCCATCTCAATTCTAAATGTATATTATTTCACCTCCAGTCAAAATACCTGAAGCGGTTGATAAATACAACTATCCTATAATCTAACACTCTAGCTTTAAACTACCTGATTAAACAATAACAAATAAATATATTAGATCAATATGAAATTCAATCACCATAAAGCTGAATCAAGTTAATTAAAAACAACAAACTATCTTTAACTATCTAAAGCTATCTATTAAAACAATACATTTTCTCCTAATAAAATTCCTCCATTTAAGGTTCAATTCAACGGTCTCACTTAAATTAAACAATCTGAAATGCCCCAAATCAAATTATAAATACTACCTGGTCGCATAGGTTAGTCTTCTGTTTCTCCTCAGTTGTGTGTAAAACCACCTGCTAAGTCAATCAAAATTACTTATAAGAAATGTATGTAAAACAACCTTAGGCCAGCTGCCTCTTCAATACCTGTTATCAAAGCTCCCCTAACTTAGGCTTAATCCTACAGTCAAATCAATTTTAGCAATCTATAATAACGAAACTATAACTTCTATTATAAAATAATATTCAACTAAACAATTTACAAACATCCTACCAAGACTATGCCTCAAACAATCTGTTCATTCTATTTTACTTAATCCATGCCACCAATGATCAATCAACTAATACCCATCTCAATTCTTAATGAATATTATTGATAAATTGATAATTATCAATAACTATTGGTTGATAAATCAAACTATACTATAATCAAACACTCAAGCACTTAACGTTTATCACCAACCTGACTAAACAATAACAAAAAAAAATAATATATATTAGATCAATCTGAAATTTATGCACTGAAAATCCAAAATTAAATGCCATCTTAAGCCTTGCCCTTTTAGGGTCATGAGCAGCCTAGGAAAATTAACCTCTGTTCTGTGTCTGTTCCAAACTCTTAGCAAGCAATTAACTACTTACCCATCTATGAAGAACTTGTAAACTACAAAGCTACCTTCCTGTGACATTGTTTTTATTTCTCTTTAGCAGTGTGTGTCCCGGCGAAAGACAGGCTCATACGGATGAAGAGAAGAGGGTGCTTTAATTTCGGGTACTGGGAGCCTTGACCTTTTTAAGGTCACGAGCAGCCTAGGCGAATTAACCCCTCTATATCAACATTGTCTCTAACTCATCATTTGAAATCACCTGCTGCCCTCATACTTTCGCTATGTAAGAATCTATCCATCTGCAACCACCTATTCTCCACCCAGAAACCAGCAGCAAGACATCAATTCCTGTTGGAAACCCTGATGCTGTTGGTAACCAAGCAAATATAGCGACCTAATTAAACTAATCAATCTAAAACACACAACATCATATTATTATAAATACTACCTGGTTGCCTAAGTTGGTCTTCTGATTCACTGCTATGTGTGTTCTTGCAAAAGACAGGCTCATGTTGTTGATAAAGAAGAGAATATTTTTAAATTCGGGTACTGGGAGCCCTGCCCTTTCAAAGGTCACAAGCAGCCCAGGCGAATTTAACCCCTCTTCTGAGTATTGTTCTTCTCTGCCTGTTCGAATCTCTTAAACAATCAATCAACTACATACCCATCTATGAACAACCTGAAAACTACAAAGCCACCTTCCTGCGACATTGTTTTTAAAATTCTCTTTAGCTGTGTGCGTCCCGGCGAGAGGCGGGCTCACGCGGCTGGGGAGAGGAGGGTGCTTTAACTTCGGTTACTGGGAGCCTTGCCCTACTAAGGTCACGAGCAGCCTAGGCGAATTTACCCCTCAATATTAACATTGTCTCCTACTCATCTGCACTCACCTTTACTCTCCCAGACTTAATCCTCACGCACTACCTTTACAATACCCCTATGTTCTCCATATCTTGCCTCCATTGCCCCTCTACGCCTCCCTGATTGCAATCAATTGCAATTTACAACCTTTTCCGCGTGGTCCCCTCGAGGGTGTTTGCGGACTGATTCAAAATAGTACTGGTTACCATGGGTGCCTTAAGTATGTATTTTGTTTCGCCTGAATATATATGCCCACGCAACAGGCAGGCATATATTGTAAAAAAAAAAAAAAAAAAAAATTAAACTAATCAATCTAAAACACACAACATCATATTATAAATACTACCTGGTTGCTTAAGTTGGTCCTCTGATTCACAGCTATGTGTGTTCTTGGAAAAGACAGGCTCATGTTGTTGATAAAGAAGAGAATATTTTTAAATTCGGGCACTGGGAGCCTTGCCCTTTCAAAGGTCACGAGCAGCCCAGGCGAATTTAACCCCTCTTCTGAGTATTATTCTTCTCTGCCTGTTCGAATCTCTTGAACAATCAATCAACTACATACTATAGGTCTGCATGAATGCATTCAAAGGGGTTTACTTTTTACTGAACAGCTTTGAAATGAATGTCAGTTAATTTTGTTCTAGTTCCTGTATTGACAGTGAATATAAGTACACTATATACGTTGTACAGTATATAATCAAGGTGGATTTATATATGGTGGTGTATTCGCTCTCTCTCGGGGCAAAGCTGTCAAAATGAGTCTGACGTGAGAGAGACGACAGAGATAGATATATAGAAAATTTGTTTTGTTTTGTTTTCTATACTCTTCGCTCATTTTCGTTTTGTGCGCTGTGCAATATATAAAATGAAAATAAAATGCAATGACATGCTTGTCTTGTTGTTCCTGTAATGACCCGTAGGTAACCAATTAATTAATTGTGATTATGGAGATCTGTTAAGCTCCTGTTAGCCGTCAGCATCGACACTGTTATCCCTGTTGCTCTCTTTGTGGAAGCTGCTCACCGGTGCATGCTCCCACAGTTCCTGTTGCATTTATTTGTCTCCTTTTCATATCTCTGGAAACACAAACCAAACGACTTGCGTTCGAGCGGCATATGTATTTTTCACACACGGGGCATTTTTCAGAGAATTTAATACAACTACGATGTTTGCTTTCATAATGACGTTTGTGCCCCGAAAAAGAGAGCACGTCAAACGAATACATCACCATATATAAATCCACCTTGTATATAATGAGTACAGTATATTTGAGTACAGTACATTCACTGTATACTGGGTTTTTTTTGAGAACAATATTTTAAAATGAAATATGTTAAGAAAACATCATAGATTCAACAAGAAAAATACATTTATTTTTTATATTTTAAGACATACAAGCCTCGTTCAGCTCTACTATATTTGAATTCAAAAACATTATATTATTCACCATGTCTTTACTGGACGCTATTTTGCTGCGTTTTTCAGAAATTAAAGTTTTTGCTATTGAAAAACACCTTTCGGATGCTGCACTACTTGCTGGCACTGCTAAAACCTTACAGCTGACTTTAGAAAGAAAAGGAAATTGGTCCTTATTATTGGTCCACCAATTCAGGAAATTAAAATCATCACTATATTGAATAGTTTTACATTTATATATGCTTGAATTTCGCGAGATATTGAAGAAGCAATACTATTGTCTTGAGTTGGTTGACAATAATCTGCAAAAATAGAATCTATTCGTGGTTTTGACGTATTTAGAGGTTCTATTTCTCGAGTTGGGGTTTTTAAATGATTATCCATCATAATTTCCTCGCAATCTTCTACGGTTTTTTTTTTTTTTTTAAGTTCAAGTTCAAGTTTTACAAATTATTTGTGGGTGGAAAAAGGAAAAGGGCTATCTTTTGAATATTTTTAAAGTTCTTTTAGACAATGCTCGGTAAAGTCTTCACCGCATGGTATTTTATAAGCATATATTTCATTTGATATAATTTATAATGTAAACGTTTTGAAAACTACTGAACCCAAATTCTCTCCTTATACTCATTTGTACAGTTGTGTGAAAGGCCACTCAAGGTGTACTTATTATTTTGTTTGTTGTACAATGTTTTAATGAGAACAACTTTAGCTGTCACTCAATCCCAGTGAGTTATTGAATTTACTGTACAGAAAAAATGAGTTCAGTAAATAATGAGTACAGTATACTACTGTACAGTACTGTTAAGTTAGAAATGAATACATTCATGCAGACCTTTACTACATACCCATCTATGAACAACCTGTAAACTACAAAGCCACCTTCCTGCGACATTGTTTTTAAATTCTCTCTAGCTGTGTGCGACCCGGCGAGAGGCGGGCTCACGCGGCTGGGGAAAGGAGGGTGCTTTAACTTCAGGTACTGGGAGCCTTGCCCTACTAAGGTCACGAGCAGCCTAGGCGAATTTACCCCTCAATATTAACATTGTCTCCTACTCATCTGCACTCACCTTTACTCTCCCAGACTTAATCCTCACGCACTACCTTTACAATACCCCTATGTTCTCCATATCTTGCCTCCATTGCTCCTCTACGCCTCCCTGATTGCAATCAATTGCAATTTACAACCTTTTCCGCGTGGTCCCCTCGAGGGTGTTTGCGGACTGATTCAAAATAGTACTGGTTACCATGGGTGCCTTAAGTATGTATTTTGTTTCGCCTGAATATATATGCCCACGCAACAGGCAGGCTTATATTGTAAAAAAAAAAAAAAAAAAATTAAACTAATCAATCTAAAACACACAACATCATATTATAAATACTACTTGGTTGCTTAAGTTGGTCCTCTGATTCACAGCTATGTGTGTTCTTGGAAAAGACAGGCTCATGTTGTTGATAAAGAAGAGAATATTTTTAAATTCGGGCACTGGGAGCCTTGCCCTTTCAAAGGTCACGAGCAGCCCAGGCGAATTTAACCCCTCTTCTGAGTATTGTTCTTCTCTGCCTGTTCGAATCTCTTAAACAATCAATCAACTACATACCCATCTATGAACAACCTGTAAACTACAAAGCCACCTTCCTGCGACATTGTTTTTAAAATTCTCTTTAGCTGTGTGCGTCCCGGCGAGAGGCGGGCTCACGCGGCTGGGGAGAGGAGGGTGCTTTAACTTCGGGTACTGGGAGCCTTGCCCTACTAAGGTCACGAGCAGCCTAGGCGAATTTACCCCTCAATATTAACATTGTCTCCTACTCATCTGCACTCACCTTTACTCTCCCAGACTTAATCCTCACGCACTACCTTTACAATACCCCTATGTTCTCCATATCTTGCCTCCATTGCTCCTCTACGCCTCCCTGATTGCAAACAATTGCAATTTACAACCTTTTCCGCGTGGTCCCCTCGAGGGTGTTTGCGGACTGATTCAAAATAGTACTGGTTACCATGGGTGCCTTAAGTATGTATTTTGTTTCGCCTGAATATATATGCCCACGCAACAGGCAGGCATATATTGTAAAAAAAAAAAAAAAAAAATTAAACTAATCAATCTTAAACACACAACATCATATTATAAATACTACCTGGTTGCTTAAGTTGGTCCTCTGATTCACAGCTATGTGTGTTCTTGGAAAAGACAGGCTTATGTTGTTGATAAAGAAGAGAATATTTTTAAATTCGGGCACTGGGAGCCTTGCCCTTTCAAAGGTCACGAGCAGCCCAGGCCAATTTAACCCCTCTTCTGAGTATTATTCTTCTCTGCCTGTTCGAATCTCTTGAACAATCAATCAACTACATACCCATCTATGAACAACCTGTAAACTACAAAGCCACCTTCCTGCGACATTGTTTTTAAATTCTCTCTAGCTGTGTGCGACCCGGCGAGAGGCGGGCTCACGCGGCTGGGGAAAGGAGGGTGCTTTAACTTCAGGTACTGGGAGCCTTGCCCTACTAAGGTCACGAGCAGCCTAGGCGAATTTACCCCTCAATATTAACATTGTCTCCTACTCATCTGCACTCACCTTTACTCTCCCAGACTTAATCCTCACGCACTACCTTTACAATACCCCTATGTTCTCCATATCTTGCCTCCATTGCTCCTCTACGCCTCCCTGATTGCAATCAATTGCAATTTACAACCTTTTCCGCGTGGTCCCCTCGAGGGTGTTTGCGGACTGATTCAAAATAGTACTGGTTACCATGGTTGCCTTAAGTATGTATTTTGTTTCGCCTGAATATATATGCCCACGCAACAGGCAGGCATATATTGTAAAAAAAAAAAAAAAAAAAATTAAACTAATCAATCTAAAACACACAACATCATATTATAAATACTACCTGGTTGCTTAAGTTGGTCCTCTGATTCACAGGTATGTGTGTTCTTGGAAAAGACAGGCTCATGTTGTTGATAAAGAAGAGAATATTTTTAAATTCGGGCACTGGGAGCCTTGCCCTTTCAAAGGTCACGAGCAGCCCAGGCGAATTTAACCCCTCTTCTGAGTATTATTCTTCTCTGCCTGTTCGAATCTCTTGAACAATCAATCAACGACATACCCATCTATGAACAACCTGTAAACTACAAAGCCACCTTCCTGCGACATTGTTTTTAAATTCTCTCTAGCTGTGTGCGACCCGGCGAGAGGCGGGCTCACGCGGCTGGGGAAAGGAGGGTGCTTTAACTTCGGGTACTGGGAGCCTTGCCCTACTAAGGTCACGAGCAGCCTAGGCGAATTTATCCCTCAATATTAACATTGTCTCCTACTCATCTGCACTCACCATTACTCTTCCAGACTTAATCCTCACGCACTACCTTTACAATACCCCTATGTTCTCCATATCTTGCCTCCATTGCTCCTCTACGCCTCCCTGATTGCAATCAATTGCAATTTACATCCTTTTCCGCGTGGTCCCCTCGAGGGTGTTTGCGGACTGATTCAAAATAATACTGGTTACCATGGGTGCCTTAAGTATGTATTTTGTTTCGCCTGAATATATATGCCCACGCAACAGGCAGGCATATATTGTAAAAAAAAAAAAAAAAAAAAAAAGCAGTATAATTCTTTCTAAAAAAATTCCCCCATTCAAGGATCAATTCAACGGTCTAACTTAAATAAAACAATCTGAAATGCCCCAAATCAAATTATAAATACTACCTGGTCGCATAGGTTAGTCTTCTGTTTCTCCTCAGTTGTGTGTAAAACCACCTACTAAGTCAATCAAGCTTACTTGTAAGATATGAATTAACCATACAACCTTAAGCCAGCTGCCTTTCCAATATACTACCTGTTATCAAGGCTCCCCAAACTAGGGTGTGATCATGCAGTCAAATTAATTTTAGCAATCTGGAATACCGATATTATAATTGAAATTATAAAATAATATTCAACTAACCAGCTTACAAACACCCTACCATGACAATGCTCCAAACAATGTTTTCATTATATTTTACTTCTTCCATGCCACCAATGATCAATCAACTAAGATCCATCTCAATTCTAGATGTATATTATTTCACCTCCAGTCAAAATACCTGAAGCGGTTGATAAATACAACTATCCTATAATCTAACACTCTAGCTTTAAACTACCTGATTAAACAATAACAAATAAATATATTAGAACAATGTGAAATGTGCGGACGGCAATCCGCGCTAGTGACGAAAGCAGCACGAAGGGTGCGAAGGCGACTAGCATATATACACAGGAAGAATGGAAAATTTTCTATGACTGTCCGATCAGGTCGAGTTATACACCGATCGAAAGGTATCAATTTAACTTACAAATGTGCATACTACGACTTTAGGAAACTCACCTAGTTCTTGAGATAAACAGGTGTAAGTGGGAGGGGCAAAATTTAAATGATTGGAGCTAATGGGGCCGCTGGAGCCTTTTGGTCAACATTTTTAATTTTTTAATATTTCTCATAAAAATACGCGTCGAATGACACCTCAATCATCAAAATCCGACTACTGGTTCAAAAGATAAATTATTTTGAAATTTTTGGTGCCCTTCTCAAAACGAGATGAAAAGTCAGTCTGTTTGTTTGTTTGGATCAAATCGTTGATTTATTGAATGAGGACTTGTTCCCGCTCAAAAATCTAGAAACGTTTGTTCTACGACTTTTTCGAAAAATCGCTAGTTTAGCGGGAAATCGCTAAAAACCGCTAAAACTAAAAACCCCATAGCATCCAAACGATAGAAGCTACAGATGTGATCTATATATCATTTAAAATGTATTTCTAAGGGCTATTAGACATACCTTCAAAGTTTTTAAGAAAATAGGTAAATAGCCACAGGTGAAATAAGGTATTTTTCTCCACATTTTGGCGATTTAAGAAAAATCTACACATCAAATCATTTTTAAATATGTAGTATGTTGTAGACAATTTAATTCCGCGTCTTTTGACATACAACACCTATCTGTCAAAATTCGTTTGGGCAAGATATTACCTGTTGATTGAATATACCTTTTTCCTTTACACTACTGCATGTATACTACTGCATGCACACTACTTGCACTGCTTGCAGTGCATGTGGGAAGATACTGCTTGCAAGTGGTGAATTCTTTTTGCGGCAGATGAAACATTTTGTACTTCCGATTACAGCAAGATCGAAATATATTTGTAAAAAAAAATATTTCAATTGTCAAAATTTACGATGTCTTATTAAAAAACTTCTGATATCTTATAAAAAAACCTCTTTACGAGGTAAAAGTCTAGTGACGAAAACATTTTCATGCCCCAAAATTTCTGATATCCAATTTTGTGACGAAAAATATTAAATTTTACACATGAATTATTACAAAAAAAATTTTTGTCACTGGCACTGCGCTAAAAAGTACTATTTATTAGGTATGAAAAATTTTGCGCAATGTGCCTAGTGACAAAAATTTTTTTTGTAATAATTCATGTGTAAAATTTAATATTTTTCGTCACAAAATTGGATATCAGAAATTTTGGGGCATGAAAATGATTGCGTCACTAGACTTTTACCTCGTAAAAAGGTTTTTTTATAAGATAACAATACACAATAAAACAACCTTAGGCCAGCTGCCTCTTCAATACCTGTTATCAAAGCTCCCCTAACTTAGGCTTAATCCTACAGTCAAATCAATTTTAGCAATCTATAATAACGAAACTATAACTATTATTATAAAATAATATTCAACTAAACAGTTTACAAACACCCTACCAAGACTATGCCTCAAACAATCTGTTCATTCTATTTTACTTAATCCATGCCACCAATGATCAATCAACTAATACCCATCTCAATTCTTAATGAATATTATTGATAAATTGATAATTATCAATAATTTTTGGTTGATAAATTAATATATCCTATAATCAAACACTCAAGCTCTTAACGTTTATCACCAACCTGATTAAACCATAACAAAAAAAAGAAGATCACTGCGGACGGCAGTCCGCGCTAGTGACGAAAGCAGCACGAAGGGTGCGAAGGCGACTAGCATATATACACAGGAAGAATGGAAAATTTGCTACGACTGTCCGATCAGGTCGAGTTATATACCGATCGAATGGTATCAATTTAACTTAAAAATGTGCATACTAAGACTTTTAGAATCTCACCTGGTTCGTGAGATAAACAGGTGTAAGTGGGAGGGGCAAAATTTAAATGATTGGAGCTAATGGGGCCGTTGGAGCCTTTTTGATTTTTTTTTAATTTTTTACTATTTTAATCAAAAATACGCGTCGAATGACACCTTGATCATCAAAATCCGAGCACTGGTTCAAAAGATAATTAATTTTGAAATTTTTGGCGGCCTTCCGAAAATGTGATGAAAAGTCAGTTTGTCTGTTTGTTTGTTTGGATCAAATCGCTAATTTAGCTTAAAAGTTTGAATGAGGACTTGTTCCCGCTCAAAAATCTAGAAACGTTTGTTCTACGACTTTTTCGAAAAATCGCTAGTTTAGCGGGAAATCGCTAAAAACCGCTAAAATTAAAACCCCCATAGCATCCAAACGATAAAAGCTACAGATGTGATATATACATCGTTGAAAAGGGCTTTTAGGCATACCTTCAAAGATTTTTTTTAAGTAAAAAGGTAAACAGCTACAGGTAAAATAAGGTAGTTTTTCCCACATTTTAGCGATTTAAGAAAAATCTACACATGAAATCACTAAAAAATATGTTATATGTTATAGGCAATTTTATTCCGCGTTTTTTGACATATAACACATATCTGTCAAAATTCGTTTGGGCAAGATATTACCTATTAACTGAATATACCTTTTACCTTTACACTACTGCATGTACATATGCAGTATGTACACTGCTTGCAGCGTAATGCGGAAATAAACTGCTTGCAAGTGGTGAATTCTTTTTGCGGCAGATAAATCATTTTATAATCAAAATATAGAAACGTTTGTTTTACGACTTTTTCGAAAAATCGCTTGTTTAGCGGGAAATCGCTAAAAACCGCTAAAATTGAAACCCCCATAGCATCCAAACGATAAAAGCTACAGATGTGATCTATATATCGTTGAAAAGGTATTTCAAAGGGCTCTTAGGCATACTTTGAACTTTTTTTTAACTAAAAAGGTAAACATCTACAGGTGAAATAAGGTATTTAACCCACATTTTGTCGATTTTGAGAAATCGCCGGTATTGATTTTTTCTAATTTTGCATGTATGTTTGTAAAAGAACTAGTGTTGCCAGACAGTTTGTTTTTGCTTGTACAAACAATAAACACCTTTTGACAAAGTTGTACAGTCAAAATATATTGCAATTTTCAAAATTTCTGATATCTTACTTCAAAATTTCTGATATCTTATAAAAAAACCTCTTTACGAGGTAAAAGTCTAGTGACGAAATCATTTTCATGCACCAAAATTTCTGATATCCAATTTTGTGACGAATAATATTAAGGTTTACTTAAAAATTACTAAAAAAAAATTTTGTCACTCGGCACATTGCGCTAATTTCTTCATACCTAATAAATATTTATTTTTAAGTAAACCTTAATATTATATTATTCGTATTGCTGTTGTGGGTAATTTTTAGTTGGATCTGTTCTGCTTGATTAGGCTTTTCTACTATGATTTTTTTTTTAAGATTTATCATTCTCTGATCAGCCATTACTTAATTTAGCAGCTATTTATTGTCCTCCTTTTAATGGTTTTAAATCTGCAGCTTTTGAGCTAATATTCAAATTATTTGAGCCGCGCTTCCTCATTGGCGGTGATTGGAACGCCAAACACAGCTGGTGGGGTAATTTACGTGCCTGCAATCGAGGCAATGAACTCATTGCTTGCCTCAGGGCTCACAATTACAAGATTCTTGCTACTGGTTCTCCTACCCACTTCCCATACGCCCAGCGCAGTCGCCCGTCTGCTATTGATTTTGCCATCTACTGTGGCATCCAACCTAACTGCTTGTTTATCGAATCTTCCCTTGACCTTGGTTCTGATCATCTTCCGCTGACTATTAAGCTCTCTAATAAGCCGAATGTTATTCCATTGAAAAAACCCACTCTTTCGGCTAATGCTTGTATTAAGAAATTTCACCTATGGCTCAATCAAAACATCCATCTTAACACTGAAATCTCCTCTGGTCTTGACATTGATGATGCTGTTGATAGCTTATAAAGAAATGTTCTTCAGGCAGCCGCTTTTGCTTCCAGCAATTCTTCCTACTTGCCACCACATAGTAGATTTCGTATCCATTATACTCCCAATCGTCACATACAAAATTTGCTAATTGCCAAAAGAGCCTTTAAATTCAATCACTTAATGCTTCATAGCGATGAAGCTAGAAGGTTGCATCGAGTTACCTCTAAACGACTTAAAAAGCTCTAGAGGCTAATAAAGCTAGACGTTTGGATAGAACCCTTTTAGCCATTGATCCCAAAGATAGATACAGCATGCAAAAGCTCTGGAAATTTACCAAGCAAATCAAAAGACAACCAATGCCTACACTGATATAAAAAAGGATCTAAAATCAAGATTTTGGTCTCAGAACTAAAAACATTGGTTTAAAAAATGCGTCGAGAACATGAAAATCTTGAAGTAAGAAAACACATCTTGATTTTAAGAACATTTTAATTAAGACCAAGTTCTTATTTTTAAGACCACAAATTCTTATATTTTGAAGACCACAAATCTTAGTATAAGAATAAAACATATTATTTTTTAAGACTATATGTTCTTATTTTAAGACCAAAAAGTTTTGAATACTCAAGACAAAATATCTGAAATTAAGATTAAGCTTCTTAACATTTTAAGAAGAATGAAGTAAGTTTTAGTTAATTTGAGGTCTAGTAATGTCGAGATGACACTAAACAACAAACAACAACACACAAAACACAGCCGTTTCAAGAGATGCCAATCTGTATAATCAGTAACGTTGTGCTGACTTGACCAGCGATTCAAGCCTAAGGTCATCGTTGAGAAGCCAGAACCAGTTGAGAATTATAAGTCTCAAGAAGTGACAAAATTTTAAGATTTTTGTTCTTATTTTAAGAGAAAAAGATCTTAGATCTAAGAATTTTATTCTTATATTAAGAACTGAGGATTTTTTAGAATAAAATTCTTAGTTTTAGTAATTTGGTCTTAAAATGGTCTTATATTAAGAACGAAATATTTAAATTTGACGGTAAATGGGGCCGCTGGAGCCTTTTGGTCAACATTTTTAATTTTTTAATATTTCTCATAAAAATACGCGTCGAATGACACCTCAATCATCAAAATCCGACTACTGGTTCAAAAGATAAATTATTTTGAAATTTTTGGTGCCCTTCTCAAAACGAGATGAAAAGTCAGTCTGTTTGTTTGTTTGGATCAAATCGTTGATTTATTGAATGAGGACTTGTTCCCGCTCAAAAATCTAGAAACGTTTGTTCTACGACTTTTTCGAAAAATCGCTAGTTTAGCGGGAAATCGCTAAAAACCGCTAAAACTAAAAACCCCATAGCATCCAAACGATAGAAGCTACAGATGTGATCTATATATCATTTAAAATGTATTTCTAAGGGCTATTAGACATACCTTCAAAGTTTTTAAGAAAATAGGTAAATAGCCACAGGTGAAATAAGGTATTTTTCTCCACATTTTGGCGATTTAAGAAAAATCTACACATCAAATCATTTTTAAATATGTAGTAGTTGTAGACAATTTAATTCCGCGTCTTTTGACATACAACACCTATCTGTCAAAATTCGTTTGGGCAAGATATTACCTGTTGATTGAATATACCTTTTTCCTTTACACTACTGCATGTATACTACTGCATGCACACAAAAATTTTTTTTGTAATAATTCATGTGTAAAATTTAATATTTTTCGTCACAAAATTGGATATCAGAAATTTTGGGGCATGAAAATGATTGCGTCACTAGACTTTTACCTCGTAAAAAGGTTTTTTTATAAGATAACAATACACAATAAAACAACCTTAGGCCAGCTGCCTCTTCAATACCTGTTATCAAAGCTCCCCTAACTTAGGCTTAATCCTACAGTCAAATCAATTTTAGCAATCTATACTAACGAAACTATAACTATTATTATAAAATAATATTCAACTAAACAGTTTACAAACACCCTACCAAGACTATGCCTCAAACAATCTGTTCATTCTATTTTACTTAATCCATGCCACCAATGATCAATCAACTAATACCCATCTCAATTCTTAATGAATATTATTGATAAATTGATAATTATCAATAATTTTTGGTTGATAAATTAATATATCCTATAATCAAACACTCAAGCTCTTAACGTTTATCACCAACCTGATTAAACCATAACAAAAAAAAGAAGATCACTGCGGACGGCAGTCCGCGCTAGTGACGAAAGCAGCACGAAGGGTGCGAAGGCGACTAGCATATATACACAGGAAGAATGGAAAATTTGCTACGACTGTCCGATCAGGTCGAGTTATATACCGATCGAATGGTATCAATTTAACTTAAAAATGTGCATACTAAGACTTTTAGAATCTCACCTGGTTCGTGAGATAAACAGGTGTAAGTGGGAGGGGCAAAATTTAAATGATTGGAGCTAATGGGGCCCTTGGAGCCTTTTTGATTTTTTTTTAATTTTTTACTATTTTAATCAAAAATACGCGTCGAATGACACCTTGATCATCAAAATCCGAGCACTGGTTCAAAAGATAATTAATTTTGAAATTTTTGGCGGCCTTCCGAAAATGTGATGAAAAGTCAGTTTGTCTGTTTGTTTGTTTGGATCAAATCGCTAATTTAGCTTAAAAGTTTGAATGAGGACTTGTTCCCGCTCAAAAATCTAGAAACGTTTGTTCTACGACTTTTTCGAAAAATCGCTAGTTTAGCGGGAAATCGCTAAAAACCGCTAAAATTAAAACCCCCATAGCATCCAAACGATAAAAGCTACAGATGTGATATATACATCGTTGAAAAGGGCTTTTAGGCATACCTTCAAAGATTTTTTTTAAGTAAAAAGGTAAACAGCTACAGGTAAAATAAGGTGGTTTTTCCCACATTTTAGCGATTTAAGAAAAATCTACACATGAAATCACTAAAAAATATGTTATATGTTATAGGCAATTTTATTCCGCGTTTTTTGACATATAACACATATCTGTCAAAATTCGTTTGGGCAAGATATTACCTATTAACTGAATATACCTTTTACCTTTACACTACTGCATGTACATATGCAGTATGTACACTGCTTGCAGCGTAATGCGGAAATAAACTGCTTGCAAGTGGTGAATTCTTTTTGCGGCAGATAAATCATTTTATAATCAAAATATAGAAACGTTTGTTTTACGACTTTTTCGAAAAATCGCTTGTTTAGCGGGAAATCGCTAAAAACCGCTAAAATTGAAACCCCCATAGCATCCAAACGATAAAAGCTACAGATGTGATCTATATATCGTTGAAAAGGTATTTCAAAGGGCTCTTAGGCATACTTTGAACTTTTTTTTAACTAAAAAGGTAAACATCTACAGGTGAAATAAGGTATTTAACCCACATTTTGTCGATTTTGAGAAATCGCCGGTATTGATTTTTTCTAATTTTGCATGTATGTTTGTAAAAGAACTAGTGTTGCCAGACAGTTTGTTTTTGCTTGTACAAACAATAAACACCTTTTGACAAAGTTGTACAGTCAAAATATATTGCAATTTTCAAAATTTCTGATATCTTACTTCAAAATTTCTGATATCTTATAAAAAAACCTCTTTACGAGGTAAAAGTCTAGTGACGAAATCATTTTCATGCACCAAAATTTCTGATATCCAATTTTGTGACGAATAATATTAAGGTTTACTTAAAAATTACTAAAAAAAAATTTTGTCACTCGGCACATTGCGCTAATTTCTTCATACCTAATAAATATTTATTTTTAAGTAAACCTTAATATTATATTATTCGTATTGCTGTTGTGGGTAATTTTTAGTTGGATCTGTTCTGCTTGATTAGGCTTTTCTACTATGATTCTTACTAATCCTTGCCTTAATTCATTCTCTTCCACCCTCCACCGGCCCTTTTTTAGGTCAAAAATTCTAAGCCAGGACTAGCATCAACCAGCCAATTCTCTTTTTATTTCGCTATGAATAACCTAAAAATAGTCTTATGGAATGCGGCAGGAGTCTTAAATAAACTCGCTGAGCTTGAGAATTATATTCGCCACCATGACAGTGACAAAATTTTTTTTTAATAATTCATGTGTAAAATGTAATATTTTTCGTCACAAAATTGGATATCAGAAATTTTGGGGCATGAAAATGTTTTCGTCACTAGAGTTTTACCTCGTAAAGAAATTTTTTTTTTAAGATTTATCATTCTCTGATCAGCCATTACTTAATTTAGCAGCTATTTATTGTCCTCCTTTTAATGGTTTTAAATCTGCAGCTTTTGAGCTAATATTCAAATTATTTGAGCCGCGCTTCCTCATTGGCGGTGATTGGAACGCCAAACACAGCTGGTGGGGTAATTTACGTGCCTGCAATCGAGGCAATGAACTCATTGCTTGCCTCAGGGCTCACAATTACAAGATTCTTGCTACTGGTTCTCCTACCCACTTCCCATACGCCCAGCGCAGTCGCCCGTCTGCTATTGATTTTGCCATCTACTGTGGCATCCAACCTAACTGCTTGTTTATCGAATCTTCCCTTGACCTTGGTTCTGATCATCTTCCGCTGACTATTAAGCTCTCTAATAAGCCGAATGTTATTCCATTGAAAAAACCCACTCTTTCGGCTAATGCTTGTATTAAGAAATTTCACCTATGGCTCAATCAAAACATCCATCTTAACACTGAAATCTCCTCTGGTCTTGACATTGATGATGCTGTTGATAGCTTATAAAGAAATGTTCTTCAGGCAGCCGCTTTTGCTTCCAGCAATTCTTCCTACTTGCCACCACATAGTAGATTTCGTATCCATTATACTCCCAATCGTCACATACAAAATTTGCTAATTGCCAAAAGAGCCTTTAAATTCAATCACTTAATGCTTCATAGCGATGAAGCTAGAAGGTTGCATCGAGTTACCTCTAAACGACTTAAAAAGCTCTAGAGGCTAATAAAGCTAGACGTTTGGATCGAACCCTTTTAGCCATTGATCCCAAAGATAGATACAGCATGCAAAAGCTCTGGAAATTTACCAAGCAAATCAAAAGACAACCAATGCCTACACTGATATAAAAAAGGATCTAAAATCAAGATTTTGGTCTCAGAACTAAGAACATTGGTCTAAAAAATGCGTCGAGAACATGAAAATCTTGAAGTAAGAAAACACATCTTGATTTTAAGAACATTTTAATTAAGACCAAGTTCTTATTTTTAAGACCACAAATTCTTATATTTTGAAGACCACAAATCTTAGTATAAGAATAAAACATATTATTTTTTAAGACTATATGTTCTTATTTTAAGACCAAAAAGTTTTGAATACTCAAGACAAAATATCTGAAATTAAGATTAAGCTTCTTAACATTTTAAGAAGAATGAAGTAAGTTTTAGTTAATTTGAGGTCTAGTAATGTCGAGATGACACTAAACAACAAACAACAACACACAAAACACAGCCGTTTCAAGAGATGCCAATCTGTATAATCAGTAACGTTGTGCTGACTTGACCAGCGATTCAAGCCTAAGGTCATCGTTGAGAAGCCAGAACCAGTTGAGAATTATAAGTCTCAAGAAGTGACAAAATTTTAAGATTTTTGTTCTTATTTTAAGAGAAAAAGATCTTAGATCTAAGAATTTTATTCTTATATTAAGAACTGAGGATTTTTTAGAATAAAATTCTTAGTTTTAGTAATTTGGTCTTAAAATGGTCTTATATTAAGAACGAAATATTTAAATTTGAGAATTTCATTCTTATATTAAGAACTTACGATTTTCAAGATTAATATTCTTAGTTTTAGTAATTTGGTCTTAAAATATTCTTATTTCAAGATCAAAATATTTAAGATGAATGTTCATTGTTGGAAGCAAATGTTAGCATCAGCTTAACATTGTGAAGTATGTCAGCAAGGCAATGTTGTATCTTTTAAATATTGTATATCTTTTAAATCTATATATATAAAACTCTTTGTCCTGACTCACTGACTGACTCACTGACTCACTGACTCACTGACTGAGAATCAACGTGCAGCCCAAACGGTAAGAGATAGAGAGCTGAAATTTTCACACAACATAGATGAGATAATTTCATCGTGCAATAAGACGGCGTTTTGCGAAATTCCACCTGTAAGAGGGTCAAAATCAAGGTCAAAGGTCACGGAATTGCTTAGTATGTAAAACTTTTTTGTTTCTTAAGATATCTCAACCAAACTCACAGATTATATGTTTGGTACTGTCTCTTACATTCTGACCAAATTTGGTGAAAGTGGAATGACTATATCTTATAGCTGCCATAGGAACAATCCGATGAAAAACACATTTAGTAAGAAAAACTTTTTTGCTTCTTAAGATATCTCAACCAAACTCACAGATTACATGTTTGGTACTGTCTCTTACATTCTTACCAAATTTGGTCAAAGTGGAATGACTATATCTTATAGCTGCTATAGGAACAATCCGATGAAAAACACATTTAGTATGAAAAACTTTTTTGTTTCTTAAGATATCTTAACCAAACTCACAGATTACATGTTTGGTACTGTCTCTTACATTCTGACCAAATTTGGTGAAAGTGGAATGACTATATCTTATAGCTGCCATAGGAACAATCCGATGAAAAAACCTTTAGTATGAAAAACTTATTTGTTTCTTAAGATATCTCAACCAAACTCACAGATTGTATGATTGGGGCTGTCTCTTACATTCTGACCAAATTTGGTCAAAGTCGGATGACTATATCATATAGCTGCCATAGGAACAATCGGATGCAATCGCAGATATCCTAACAAAACTTTTAGATTAACTCTTCTTGCCAAATTTTGACAAATTCTCTTAATTTAGCTTTTTCCCGCCAAATTTAGCTTTTTCCCGCCAAATTTAGCTTTTTCCCGCTAAATCACCAAATCCGACTTTTTAGCCAAAGTTCAATTGCAAGGAAAAAAATTAAGGCAGCGGACAGCGGAAGCTAAATATTTCCGTTTTTTTTTAAAGAAAAAATGTTATCTATATATATAAAACTCTTTGTCCTGACTCACTGACTGACTCACTGACTCACTGACTCACTGACTGAGAATCAACGTGCAGCCCAAACGGTAAGAGATAGAGAGCTGAAATTTTCACACAACATAGATGAGATAATTTCATCGTGCAATAAGACGGCGTTTTGCGAAATTCCACCTGTAAGAGGGTCAAAATCAAGGTCAAAGGTCACGGAATTGCTTAGTATGAAAAACTTTTTTGTTTCTTAAGATATCTCAACCAAACTCACAGATTATATGTTTGGTACTGTCTCTTACATTCTGACCAAATTTGGTGAAAGTGGAATGACTATATCTTATAGCTGCCATAGGAACAATCCGATGAAAAACACATTTAGTAAGAAAAACTTTTTTGCTTCTTAAGATATCTCAACCAAACTCACAGATTACATGTTTGGTACTGTCTCTTACATTCTTACCAAATTTGGTCAAAGTGGAATGACTATATCTTATAGCTGCTATAGGAACAATCCGATGAAAAACACATTTAGTATGAAAAACTTTTTTGTTTCTTAAGATATCTTAACCAAACTCACAGATTACATGTTTGGTACTGTCTCTTACATTCTGACCAAATTTGGTGAAAGTGGAATGACTATATCTTATAGCTGCCATAGGAACAATCCGATGAAAAAACCTTTAGTATGAAAAACTTATTTGTTTCTTAAGATATCTCAACCAAACTCACAGATTGTATGATTGGGGCTGTCTCTTACATTCTGACCAAATTTGGTCAAAGTCGGATGACTATATCATATAGCTGCCATAGGAACAATCGGATGCAATCGCAGATATCCTAACAAAACTTTTAGATTAACTCTTCTTGCCAAATTTTGACAAATTCTCTTAATTTAGCTTTTTCCCGCCAAATTTAGCTTTTTCCCGCCAAATTTAGCTTTTTCCCGCTAAATCACCAAATCCGACTTTTTAGCCAAAGTTCAATTGCAAGGAAAAAAATTAAGGCAGCGGACAGCGGAAGCTAAATATTTCCGTTTTTTTTTAAAGAAAAAATGTTATCTATATATATAAAACTCTTTGTCCTGACTCACTGACTGACTCACTGACTCACTGACTCACTGACTCACTGACTGAGAATCAACGTGCAGCCCAAACGGTAAGAGATAGAGAGCTGAAATTTTCACACAACATAGATGAGATAATTTCATCGTGCAATAAGACGGCGTTTTGCGAAATTCCACCTGTAAGAGGGTCAAAATCAAGGTCAAAGGTCACGGAATTGCTTAGTATGAAAAACTTTTTTGTTTCTTAAGATATCTCAACCAAACTCACAGATTATATGTTTGGTACTGTCTCTTACATTCTGACCAAATTTGGTGAAAGTGGAATGACTATATCTTATAGCTGCCATAGGAACAATCCGATGAAAAACACATTTAGTAAGAAAAACTTTTTTGCTTCTTAAGATATCTCAACCAAACTCACAGATTACATGTTTGGTACTGTCTCTTACATTCTTACCAAATTTGGTCAAAGTGGAATGACTATATCTTATAGCTGCTATAGGAACAATCCGATGAAAAACACATTTAGTATGAAAAACTTTTTTGTTTCTTAAGATATCTTAACCAAACTCACAGATTACATGTTTGGTACTGTCTCTTACATTCTGACCAAATTTGGTGAAAGTGGAATGACTATATCTTATAGCTGCCATAGGAACAATCCGATGAAAAAACCTTTAGTATGAAAAACTTATTTGTTTCTTAAGATATCTCAACCAAACTCACAGATTGTATGATTGGGGCTGTCTCTTACATTCTGACCAAATTTGGTCAAAGTCGGATGACTATATCATATAGCTGCCATAGGAACAATCGGATGCAATCGCAGATATCCTAACAAAACTTTTAGATTAACTCTTCTTGCCAAATTTTGACAAATTCTCTTAATTTAGCTTTTTCCCGCCAAATTTAGCTTTTTCCCGCCAAATTTAGCTTTTTCCCGCCAAATTTAGCTTTTTCCCGCTAAATCACCAAATCCGACTTTTTAGCCAAAGTTCAATTGCAAGGAAAAAAATTAAGGCAGCGGACAGCGGAAGCTAAATATTTCCGTTTTTTTTTAAAGAAAAAATGTTATATTATATAAATTTGTTAAAACGGGCAACTAAATACAATGCTGCGAGCGTAGCGAGCTGCGGGTTGGCGAGCGAAGCGAGCAGGGGGCGAATATTATGTAAATTTGTTAAGCCGGACAACTAAAGACAATGTTGCGAGCGAAGCGAGCTGGGGGTTGGCGAGCGAAGCGAGCAGGGGGCGTAGCCCCCTAGTATTGTATAAAGCTCACTCTCTCTTTGTACGTCTCCAAATAAACATCTAAAAATTCTGTTTCCAAAACTACATAAATTCTTTTTTGTTTTTCCATTATTCCAAAAATAACTTTCACAGGTTATGGGCCCAGGAACAGCATAATAGAAAAATAAAACGGAATATTGGTATCGGAAAGTATATAGAAGGAAGAGAGGGAAGAATAAAAAAATAGAGACGGGAAATTGCAAGAAATTTCAATAATTCAAAATGAGCGGTATGTCATATAACATTGAGAAGCTCGATGAAAATAATTTTAACACTTGGGAGGTGTTGATGAGAAGCGTGCTTATTAAAGACGATTTATGGCCAATAGTGAGCGGACAAGTCATCATTAGCGGAGATGCAACACTTGCAGAACGAGAAGCCTTTAAATTAAAGGATCAAAAGGCGTTAGCTTCAATTTTATTAAGTGTAAAGCCAACGCAGCTGTGCAATATAAAGAATTGCAGTTCTTCAGAAAAAGCTTGGAATATACTTCAAGATATTCATAAGCCAAGGGGACCGGCTAGGTTGGTACTGCTAATAAAACAGCTTTTATCAATAAAAATGCCGGAGGATATGTCTGTTAAGGACTACTTGCACAAATTTCAAAATTTAGAAGAAGGATTGGCAGAAGTTCAAGTTGAAGTTCCAGAGGCATTAAAAACAATCATTTTATTGAATGGATTACCAAAATCGTTCGAAGGATTTGTCATCGCAATAGAATCGCGAGATAGATAGCCCACTTTAAGCGCTTTAAAGATTAAAATTTCAGAGGAATATAACCGTCAAAAGTTATGTGAATCGGAGGATGAGTGTAAGGCGAAGGTTTTTTCTAGCCAAAATTATAAAGGTAGAAAATCGTCACTCAAGAAAGGAAAAAAATGCTACAATTGCGGAAAAGAAGGACATATAAAATCAGAATGCAGGCTCATGAAGAAATCTCAAAGTAAAGAAGAAAAACTGAGTATGTTTAGTATTGATCCAGAGAAAACCATTTCAATTTGCAAGATCTCAACTCCAGAGAATAATATGCAGAACAAAAACGCATGGTGTTTGGATAGTGGTGCAACGGCACACTTGTGTTGCAATAAAGAAAGCTTTGTAACTTTTAAGGAAAGTAAGCTAAAGATAATGTTAGCTGGTGGCAAGTCAATAATGGCGGAAGGTCAAGGCAAAGTGACTATAAGGTTTGGTGATAGATTGGTGACATTGATTGACGTTATATATGTACCAAGTCTACAGAATAATTTCATATCTATCGGAAAGTCGCTAAAGCATGGAAAAAAGGTCATTTTTGAAAACAATTGCGCAAAAATTTTAGAAAATAATGATGTAATAATAAAAGGAATTCTCGAAGGTGGATTGTTCATGGCATACGAAAATAAAAATAAATGCATGCATATTAATTTCGAAGCGAATAGCATTTTGTGGCACAATCGATTTGGGCATGTTAACTTTGATGCTTTAAAGGAGATGGATGCAAAGAATATGGTAATAGGACTCAAGGGGATTTGCAAGCCGCATGATGTTTGCATAACGTGTGCAAAGAGTAAAATATGTGTCCAACCATTTCCAAAGAAGACGTCCAACAGGGCAAGTAGTTTATTAAATACTATACATAGTGACGTTTGCGGTCCAATGCAAACACAATCACTGGGAGGCAATAGGTACTTCGTTACTTTCATTGATGATTGTTCCAGATATATGTCAGTATATTTCCTAAGAACAAAAGATCAAGTCTTTGATGCATTTAAAGAATTTAAGAATCAAGTCGAATGTCAGATTGGAAAGAAAATTAAAGTCTTACGCAGCGACAATGGTCGAGAATATATTTCAAAGGTTTTTGAAAAATATTTAAAAGATAATGGAATAATGCGAAACTTAACCGTACCATATACACCGCAACAAAATGGTGTTGCAGAGAGAGCAAACAGGACATTGGTTGAGATGGCAAGAAGTATGATATTGCATGCAGGACTAAGCGAAAGTTTTTGGGCAGAAGCTGTACGAACAGCAGTTTATTTAAGAAACAGGTGTGCAACCAATTGCTTGAATGGAGTCACTCCGTTTGAAATGTGGACAGGAAGGAAGCCAGTAATATCACATTTGAAAGTCTTTGGATCCTTAGCTATTGCATTAGATAAAACACATAAATCGAAATTTTCTCAGAAGGGAAAGGAATATATCATGATTGGATATTCTGATGTAGCAAAAGCGTATCGTTTATTTAATAAGGAAAGTCGGAAACTGGTAGAGTGCAGAGACGTTATTTTCAAAGAAACAGAACGGCAGAATAATGAGTATACTGTTTCGTCTAATCAACCAGTTGTGACATACAAGAATGCTACAAGCGAATATGATATGCGGGTTATTGAGTCAGAAGAATATGCACCGGAGGAAGCTATGGAGATAGACGAACCAGAGATCAGTATGAATGTTGATCAAGATGGAAGTGATGCAATGAATGATACTGGGATAAATACGTGCGAGGCTTTAGATCAAGATCAAAATGATGCAATAAATGATTCTGAAAATGAGATTGAAGATCAAGTTGGAAGCAATATGCAAAATTCCATAAGAGGACCAGGACGTCCAAGGATTGTACGGACAGGAAAACCTGGAAGACCTCGTAAAGAGTATAACACACAAAATGTTATAATGGCAGTCGACATAAAAACTCCACTTTCCTATGGCGAAGCGTTAAAATCTGGGGAAAATAAATTTTGGAAATTATCCATGGAAGAGGAATATAATTCTCTAAATAAAAATAAAACGTGGATTCTCGCAAATTTACCTGAAGGTAAAAAACCAATTGGATGCAAATGGGTGTATGCAATTAAGACGAATCCTGATGGCAGCGTGAAAAGATTCAAGTCCCGGTTAGTGGCAAAAGGTTGTGGTCAACGATACGGTATTGATTACAAGGAAACTTTTTCGCCGGTAGTTCGTCATTCAACAATCAGGTTGATTATTGCATTGGCAGTAGAATATAACCTTCATCTTCACCAAATGGATGTAGTTACAGCTTATCTCAATGGGGAACTGGAAGATGAATTATATGAAACAACCAGAAGGCTTTGTGGATAATGATAATCCAAATGGGGTTTTAAGACTAAGGAAAAGTATTTATGGACTCAAGCAGTCAGGCAGAGTATGGAATTCCACGCTAGACGCTACGTTGAAGCGTATTGGGTTTACTCCAACTGTTAATGAACCTTGTTTATATTATAAATCTGATGGGCATATGACTTTCATAGCAGTTTATGTCGATGACATAATTTTAGCAAGCAAACATCTAGAAGATTTGGCTAATATCAAAGCAAAAATTGCTCAGGAGTTCGATATTGTAGACATGGGACCTATTAAGAATTACTTGGGTATTGAAGTAAGACGTGAAGGTGAAATTGGATCAATATCAATTAGCCAGAAAAAATATATAAAGGATATTTTGAGACAATATCAAATGGATGAGTGTCGACACGTAGCAACGCCCTTAGAAGTTGGTCATCAAGTGGCATGCAATAATGACAAATGTCGGAAAGTTGAGACATCTTTATATCAAAAATTAATTGGTGAACTATCATATATTGCAATAATGACTCGACCGGATATAGCTCATTCAGTAAATAAATTGGCGCAGCGGAATAAAGTTCCACATTCTGAACACGAAGCAGCAGCGAAACACATTCTACGATATTTGGCTAAAACAGTAGACCAAGAAATATGTTACGTCAAAACGGGCAAAGACATTGAATGTTACGTGGATGCAGATTGGGCGAGTGACACAACCGAAAATCTTTTACTGGATATGTTTGTATATTGGCAGGAGCGGCTTTCTCTTGGGAATCCAAAAAACAACCAACTGTAGCACTGAGCAGTACAGAGGCAGAATATATAGCATTGTCCTCAGTTACAAAAGAAGCAGTATATCTCAAAAATTTATTCATTGAACTCGGAATGCATAAAATGGAAACTGCTATTCAAATATATGGCGACAACATAGGAGCACAGCAGCTTGCTAAAAATTCGATGTTTCATGCACGTACCAAGCATATCGATGTAAAGTTACATCATGTACGTGAAGTTCTCAAAAAGGGTGATGTTAAAATATCATATGTTCCAACGGATGAGATGATAGCCGATATTTTAACAAAGAATTTACCTAAACAGAAACATTGGAAATTTCTTCAGAAAATGGGAATGAAGTCATCTTGATAACTTGCTGCAGATATGCTACATTTGAGGAAGGGTGTTGGAAGCAAATGTTAGCATCAGCTTAACATTGTGAAGTATGTCAGCAAGGCAATGTTGTATCTTTTAAATATTGTATAAAGCTCACTCTCTCTTTGTACGTCTCCAAATAAACATCTAAAAATTCTGTTTCCAAAACTAAATTCTTTTTTGTTTTTCCATTATTCCAAAAATAACTTTCACATTCATGATTTTAGAAAGTGGTCTTTTTTTTCAGTGTAACCTTCCAGTCCGACGCTACCCTCTTCGTCCCAGCGACGCTCCTAGCTGGTGCAAAACTCCTCTGGATAGGGCTGAAGCCTTCTCCCTCCACCTTGAAGAAAGATTTAAACCTTTTCTCTTGAATACCTCCTCTGAACGTTATGAAATTGAAAGCTGCTTGGCCACTTCGCCTTTGCAAGATACACCAAATTTTCTTCCTGTAACTCTTCCTGAAATTAAGAGACTTAGTAATAATAAAGCTCCTGGTCTTGATAAAATTGACAATAGAGCCATTAAGTGCCTTCCTGACTCTGCTCTTTTATATCTAATCCTAATCTTTAATAATGTCTTCCGCCTCGGCCATTTTCCATTGTTGTTACAATGATACCCAAACCTGGCAAGCCCACTGAAGAACTTGGATCCTATAGACCAATCAGACTTCTATCTGGCTTCTCCAAAATTCTGGAACGCTTGTTGGTAAAACGATTTTTTGAATCTCCCACCTTTACCAAATCTATTGCTAACCATCAATTTGGCTTTCTCTACCAACATAGCTGTGATCAGCAACTGGCCCGTGTCACACAATTTATACTTAACGCTTTTGAAAAGAATCAATACTGCTCTGCTGTTTTTCTGGATATCCAAGAAGCATTTGATCGCGTTTGGCATCCTGGCCTTCTTTATAAGCTTAATTCCATTCTTTCTCCTACTCTTTATGCAGTTATATCTAATTATCTAATTATCTAACGACCCCCAAAAGTATTTCTGCGGGTGTTCCGCAAGGAAGTGTTTTGGGTCCTATCCTTTACACAGTTTACACTGCTGATCTACCAACTCCTGAAACTATTATTGCTAACCCTCCCTGCAATGCGGTTACCTTTCTAGCTACTTATGCTGATGACACCGTTATAATCTCAGCCTCTGAATCTGTCCCCTCTGCTTTTCGCCAAGTTGAAACCTTTCTAGAAGCCCTAACCACCTGGACCAATAAATGGTGCATCAAAACTAATGCGAGTAAAACTGCTCACGTGCTTTACACTCTAAGAGACATTACTGAGTTTGGGATTACTTGTCCCTAGCCTAAAATAATGGGCCAGCCAATATCCACTAAGGATTCGCATGCTTACCTTGGTGTCAAACTCGATAAAAAACTCAATTTTTGCAAACACATTGACGCACTAGTTTGTAAGCTAAAAAATCGCATGTCGAAACTCAGATGGCTCATCAATAAAGATAGCCGGCTCCACCTTGATTGTAAAACTCTTTTCTATAAGCAACTAATTGCCCCTGTTTGGCAGTATGCTCTTCCAATTTGGGGCTCTCTGTCGAGCCAAACACAGTTCACTAAAATCACTACTTTTCAAAATCTAACTCTTAGATCAATCACTAACGCTCACCGGTATACCAGAAACTCTTCCATCCATCATGATCTCAATCTTAGCACTGTCGAGGAAATCTATGAAAAATGTTCTGCCAGCCATGCAGTTAGACTTAGCCGATACTTTAATGTTGAAGCCAGAAGGCTAATAGTTGCTCCTTACATACCATTCCGCCTTGCGTTAAGCCGGCCAAGATACATACAACAAATGAACAACCATTTTATACCCCTTCAACAATACACGGCACCTGTTCCTGCTGCTAACAGGACTCGTCTTTTACCTACTCTTCAAGACCTTCTAAGTAAAAAGCAGGCTCTGCTACTGAGAATAAATGAGCTTCGCTCCAGACTCCCGTTTAACCCTGAATCCACTGAAAGAACCTTTATGCTTCGCTTCCCTAAACTATGAGCTCCTTAACATTGAATGGCAAATTGCTACCACTGCTGATCCTAATATTCAACCAATTAACCTATCATTGCCAAATCCTAGGCCGCTACTTGCCTCACCCTCTCCACATCGTTATTCGTTACCTCCTCCAGCTACTGTTTCAAATGAAAGAAGACACAACTTTTTCACCCTTGGACTTAGAAGAGAGAATCTACGGCTGAGAATCAGGGAATTACGGGCTACGCTCCCGTATGACCCTGACTCTACTGACGACGTTATCACATTTCAATTTTCAATTGACATAACGAGAATGAATAACATCATTCGCATACTTCGTTCTGTTGAAGACGATCTTCGAGAAACTGAGCGCCTAATTGCTGACCGCTGATACTTAATTTAAATAATCTACATTTCTTTTTCAGCACTCTAGCTGGTTTTTGATTTAATTGGTGTTTTCTAAGTTTTCCCCAATTATTCAACTCTGCTTTAATGATCTTCGGACTTCCACTAAATTTTTTCTTTCCCTTTTGTTAAAAACATGAATTTCTTTAATGAATAATATCACAATTCATAAATCTGCTTGGTCAACTGCCCTTTTGGCAGTAATAAAACTTACCACCCACACTCTAATGGCACTACTGTTGCTGCTACCAATGTTTACCACCATCAATGATTACCACCTGTTGACGAAGTTGTCATTCCACCAGCACTGAGAATGCTTCCACTAAATAAGTATTTTTTAATGCTAAAAATCTGATCCTGCGCTTCACGTGCTCGCCCTTTTGGTCAACTGTGATGCCCCGGATTATGTAATAACAGCCCTGATTCTTGGTCCATCTCATTGTCCGTTTCCCAAATTTGCTTATGCTTAATGTCCAACTTTATATTTTTCAAGTTTACTAAATTTAAATAATCTACATTCCTTTTTCAGCACTTTAGCTGGTTCCTGAATCAACTTGGGTTTTTTCTAAGTTTTCCCCAATTATTTTTCTGCTTTAAAATCCTCGGACTTTCATTAAATTTTTCCATTCCCTTTTGCATAAAATTTCAATTTATTTAAATAATATCACTATTCATAATCCTGCTTGATCAACTGCCCTTTTGGCAGTAATAAAACTTTGCACCCACCCTCTGCTGGCACCTCTGTTGCTGCTAGCAATGATAACCACCATCAATGACTACCACCACCAGCAATTGGCTGACTCCCATTGTTCAAATCTTGATCATAGTAACTATATACGTGCCTGGTTGTCTGATTTCCATTTTTCAAATTTGATACCTTGTAATTAGCATGATTGGGTTTTTCTGGGGTTTTCCCCAATCCCTGCAACAAATGTTGGATCATTAATGCCTTGAGTACCCCCAGATTGTATTCTTAACTATCTCGAAATTTAATGTTTCTTAATAAATATGGACAGACTTCAGATACCTATAGTTTTGCTCAGTGTGTTACAATGTTTAAATCAACCTTGTAAACCAGCGAACAGGCCTACTACTACCTCATCGCTTAATTCTTTTTGATCATCAACCGAGATGATTTTGCTTGCTTGTTCGGGAACTGGGGGCCCTGCCTTAAAATGTCATGAGCTGCCCCAGGCGAACAGGCCTACACTTCATCGTTTACACGAATTTGGACATCAACCGAGATAATTCTACTTTCTTGAAATGGCATGCACAGCCCCAGACGAACAGGCCTACTACTACCTGCTTGATCAACCTAAACAATCAAAGGACCCCTTCTGGAGTACGATTTCTAACACAAACTTTTTATTTTCTACACATCCTTTTGTTACTCGTACACAGCTTATTGTAACTTATCTATTGTAACACACTGATAAAAACTATCATTGAATCACGTGGTCCCTTCAAGGGCGTAAGTGATCCTAGACTCGGTGCCTCTGTCCTTAAGACCAACATTTGGAGCGCACTGAGTCTCCTTGTCTATATGTGTCCATGCAACAGGCTGGCGCATATAACAGAACCAGATATGTTCAACTTGTTCACAAACATATCAGACCTATCCCTTGGCTCTTGCCACCAGCTCCTCCTACAAATCCAATAAACCCAATAGGATCCCCACTTCTTCCACCCGCCCTTGACAATCTTCATCACAAGAAACGACGACTACAACAAGAAATTGCAGAACTATACTCTAGACTGCCACACGATCCAAACTCTCCTGGACAAACTTCCATGCTTCGCTTTATCATGAGTGATGCTGAAAAAGCTTACATTACACGAAGACTAAATACACTTAATTTTGAGCTCTTTCTTATAGAGGATCTAATTACATCTTATACTGCTTCCCTCTCTCAACCGGCTACCATATTCAATTCACTACCCATCAATGCAGGTGCTGCTTCCAATCTCCAGCCAGCTACACTTTCTCAACCACAGCCTAATCCAACCTCAATTATAATTCGCATGCGACAAGATGCTTCACCTCTCTCGTCTCCCCAATGAGTTTCTAATATCATTCCCACAAGCACACTCAATATACTTACATACATTCATATTCTACCAATAACATGTTAATAACTGTATAAACTAATAATTATATTCCACCATTTCTATCACTCGTACTTAAAATAAATATTTGTCCAAATCAAATATGTAAATATTTTTTAAATATTTTAATGCAAAGACATGTTAACTACTAAAAAGCTAAAATGCTGAAATGTTATTGTTAATGTTGATAATTTAAACATGTATGCAAGGCTATTGAGTCTTTCCGCAATGTTACTTGCTGTTGTAGATCTCAACGGTATTGCACACACAATGCATACAAAGTATCAAGTCTTTCCGCAATGTTAGTTGCTGTATTAGATCTCAATACTATTGTACGCAGGCCAATCCCTAAGTAAAACACTCTCGAGTTATAATTATGAACTGACATCGTTTATTGAATTGTATGCGGTTTTAAAGGATTCTTATGTACTAATAAACAGAGTAAGATATAGTGTTAATATATTCCTGACTTCTTTTTACTTATTGTATTGTCTTATGTATTTATTTAGATCGAGTCGACAGTTGTCTTGTATTATGTTTGGTTCTCTTTTACTCATTGTCTAGTCTGATCTTATCTTATGTAACAACTATTTGACACATATCTTTTACTCCTTCTTACCCTTGTGCTCTATGCTCTTATCTGCTCTACATATATTTTACTCCTTGCTCTCTATGATCTTATCTGCTCCCACATACATGCAGGCTCGCTTATGTTTATTTGATCTTTTTATTGCTGAGAACCGGGATCTCGACCCGTGTGGTAATTCTATGCCGTCGTGACCCTTTTGCGTCACTTGAGTGTTGCACATGTGGTGGCGCATTACGAGGGCTGATTGAAAAGTATGTTCATTTATGAACATTTTGCGGGGGGCCATGCTTAAGTGGCTGTTGTTGGTGGTGATCCGAAGACTATATTAATATTTGTTTATCTATTTTACATTTCCTTATTATAAACATTGTGCCTAAAGCTATCATTCCAATATTGTTTCTTAACCTTATCAAGTTATTGAGTTTTTGGTCATCTTATAATTTCTTCATATTATTAATTTCTTCTACATTATTTATTAGCTTATTAAATATGGCTTTTACTTTATTAAGTGAAATATTATTTGCTAGCTGTTGTAATTACTTGAGAAGCGGTCAGTAAGTGCTTGTCTTGACGGGCAGTGCATCCTTCTTATAGCTGCAAGATGTCTTGTGCTGTTATTTGTAGCACTTGACTGTGTTGACTTCCGCAGGTCCATTCCAGAATTGGTTTGTTGACAACTTGAATAACCAAGTGTTTCGGGATTGCAGCTATGTCCATATGTGATCGGCTGCTACTTGTTGAAACTCGCATGCTCGTTTTTTCCATCTACTCCTGAGTGAGATTCTTCTACTCGTACAAGTGGCTATTTTGTCGGACTTGTGCTCTCGTTTTTTAATAGTACTGTCTTTCCATTTTTGCCAAAGATGTGTTTTCATTATCGATAGTAATTTCCAACGATCCGTTAACCAAATTTTCTTATCGCTTTCAGTTTCCTTCACCTCCAACATCGGTCTTCCGATTAGAAAATGACCTGGAGTCAGAATATCCTCGCATTCTTTTCCGTAGTCAATCGGATATAATGGCCGAAAGTTGATAATAGCTTCAATTGTCGCTAGCCTGTCCTCGTACTTGAGTGTGCTGTCTCCAATTCCTCCGAAGTGAGGACTTGCCGGCGGGATAAATTGACGTTCTATCCTTTCCTTTTGCACCTTTTCTTCTCGATGTTTTGTTTGCTTGGACTGATCCTCTGTGACATTGTCCAAAGTAGTTTTATTTCTGTTCTTTGGTTTTTTCATATGCTGATATTCCTTTACCTCCGCTTCCTGTTCCGCTTGTTCCTGTTGTACGCTTTCATTTTGCTTGAAGTCCTTAAGTTGATCGATCGTTTTTAGCTGTTTTGGCTTGTTTTGTTTTGCTTCATCATCCGTGTCATTTTCAGCCTGTCTAACGCTATCCTTCTCTTCGCTACTTTCTTGCTCGTTCATCTTCTGATTCTGCTTGCCATCTTTTTCCTGTTGTAGCTGCACTTGATCTGCTGAACTTTTTTGTACGGGATGGGGAACAGATTGCACATCGTCTTCCTTACTCAATTTGTCCTTTGATTGTGTGTGTTGTTCTGTTTTCTCTTCCCTTGTCTCTGGCTCTTCAGGAGTCTCTCGTTTTTGCTCTTCATTATTTTTATCAATTTCACCACGTGTTTGTGTCTCCGGATACTTTTTCATAAATGGAATAAATCGTATTATTCGCTCACTATCTTTCCGTAATCTTTTTTCTGAGTTTAGAAAACGTTCCATCTCCCCTTTTTCTTCAGTGAGCTGTTCGTAACGAATTTGCATTGATGACGTTACTTGCTCATGGGATTTCAATTCTTTGAAGATTTCTGTTATCCTATCGAAATCTTCTTTGATCTCGTCCAGATCGTTTTGGATTAGTTTTGGATTTTGTCCAGCGCGATTCATTGTTTTATCCATTGTATGTAGCGCCCTGTTAAATTCTTCTGTCCGCATTTCTTTCATTTCTATTTTCTTACATAATTGTGACATTATTTTATTTTGTGTAGCTTGAGTTTTCACAAAGGTTCCATCCATAAAATAATCTTCTGCCCAAAAGGATAAATTTTCCTGAAGAATCTTATCTTGTTTCTTGAACAATTCCCATTGCTCTTGAATTTTTGTTGCCCAATCCAAACTTGGGCATTTGTCCTCTTTTATTTCTTCGCCCCAGCTTTTCAATTGGGCGGATATGGCATATTGACTAGCCTCCAGTGCATTGAGCTGCTCTTGAGTATACGCCATTTTGAATTATTTTATTTTGTTTTTTTTTTTTTTTTAAATATATTTTTAGCAACTCCTGTTGCCTGGTCTCTCGTGTCGCCGCACGTTACAATGCTGCGCTCCAACGTAGCGCTTCCTTTTTTATTAGTTCTACAGAACTATTTTTTCTTGCGCCGCTATTCTGGGTTGTCAACTCTGACCCGCGCAGATCTTTCCCTGCGTCGTCCAGTCGCTGATTCCCACGTCGCTTTCTTCTTCAACGCCCAGATGTTGACACAATCTGGTTGATTCGTTGATTTCGTTTCCGCTGGCGTTCGATGCTGCCACCTAGTCCGATTAAGATTTTCGAAGTCAGGGTCAGCGATGCCACATTTTGTAGTCAGAATTCGAAGTAAGGTATTTAAAAAAAATATAAAATATAAACTAAAGTGGTTCAGTTTTCTTTAAATTAAGCATTTAAAAAATACCGAAAAAAACCTTTAACTTATTGTGCAAAATTGTGACAACATTTTTCACGAAGAGTTGCCAGACTAATGGCAGACAATTGCTAGAGTTGTCGAGTAATTTTTATTTTTTCGCGCCAATTACTTTTAAATTTTTTTCAGCTAAACAAAATCAATTATTACATAAATAATTAAAATTATATTTATTAAATAAGAAAAAAATTAGAAACCTTTTGTTCTACAATTATAAACTTAAAAAAGTTGCTAAGCAAACCATTGGGTAATTTAAACTGAAAGGGTGTCAACCCCAAACAGCCTAGTTCGAAAAGGTTGGTGAAAATGCTAAAAAACATTAAATCGTTCGAAGTTCTGTGGCACTTTGGAAATTTCCGTGCGGAATTGCTTTCTGCGGAATTCTATTTCGCTTGCGATTTCTGTGGCATCCCTGATAATCTTTAATAATAATTTAAACATGTATTAACAATATAATTCTATAATGTATATAAGACCTAATATGTTGATAAAAAGCAAAAAAGCAGAAAGCAAAAAGTAAATATTAAAATATTCTAAAGGAAATATGTATCTTATAAAAAAAACCTCTATACGAGGTAAAAGTCTAGTGACGAAAACATTTTAATGCACCAAAATTTCTGATATCCAATTTTGTGACGAATAATATTAAGTTTTACTTAAAAATTACTAAAAAAAAATTTTTTTGTCACTCGGCACTGCGCAAAAAATATATATTTATTAGGTATGAAGAAATTAGCGCAATGTGCCGAGTGACAAAAAAATTTTTTTTTAGTAATTTTTAAGTAAAACTTAATATTATTCGTCACAAAATTGGATATCAGAAATTTTGGTGCATTAAAATGTTTTCGTCACTAGACTTTTACCTCGTATAGAGGTTTTTTTTATAAGATATCAGAAATTTTGGAGTAAGATATCAAAAGTTTTGAAAATTGCAATATATTTTGACGGCACAATTTTGTCAAAATCTAACAGAACTCTCAAGCTCTGGCTGCTACGACACGTTGTTGCTGCTGTCCTATTCCAATTCTAAGCAAAACGTATATATTCTGTTAACAGGTAATATCTTCCAAACACATCGAAATTTTACAAACTACAATATATTGAAAATTAGAAAAAATCATTACTTGCGTTTTCACAAAAATAACCTTAATGTGGGAAAAAATACCTTATTTCACCTGATGCTGTTTACCTTTTATCTTAAAAAAACACTAAATGTATTCCTATGAGCCCTTTAAAATACCTTTTCAACGATATATATATCACATCTGTAGCTTTTATCGTTTGGATGATATGGGGGTTCCAATTTTAGCGGTTTTTAGTGATTTCCCGCTAAAGTAGCTATTTTTCGAAAAGTCGAAAAACAAAAGTTTCTATATTTTTGATTATAAAATGATTTATCTGCCGCAAAAAGAATTGACCACTTGCAAGCAGTATCTTTCCACATGCACTGCAAGCAGTGTACATACTGCATATGTACATGCAGTAGTGTAAAGGTGTAAGGTATATTCAGTTAATAGGTAATATCTTGCCCAAACGAATTTTGACAGATATGTGTTATATGTCAAAAAACGCGTAAATGAATTCCCTACAACATGCAGTATATTTAAAAGTGATTTGATGTGTAGATTTTTCTTAAATCGCCAAAATGTGGAAATAAATACCTTATTTCACCTGTAGCTGTTTACCTTTTTACTTAAAAAAAAAACTTTGAAGGTATGCCTAAAAGCCCTTCAAAACACCTTTCCAACGACATATAGAACAGATCTGTAGCTCTTATCGTTTGGATGCTATGGGGGTTTCAATTTTAGCGGTTTTTAGCGATTTCCCGCTAAACTAGCGATTTTTCGAAAAAGTCGTAGAACAAACGTTTCTAGATTTTTTATCGGGAACAAGTCCTCATTCAAACTTTTAAGCTAAATCAACGCTTTGATCTATACAAACAAACAAACAAACAAACAAACAAACAGACAAACAAACAGACTGACTTTTCATCTCGTTTTGAAAAGGGCACCAAAAATTTCGAAATTAATTATCTTCTGAACCCGTGGTCGGATTTTGATGATCAAGGTGTCATTCGACGCGTATTTTTGATAAGTATATTGAAAAATTATAAAAAGAATCTAAAAGGCTCCAACGGCCCCATTTGCTCCAATCATTTAAATTTTGTCCCTCCCACTTACACCTGTTTATCTCACGAACCATATAAGTTTTCAAAAGTCTTAGTATGCACATTTTTAAGTTAGATTGATACCTTTCGATCGGTATATAATTCGACTCGATCGGACAGTCATAGCAAATTTTCCATTCTTCCTGTGTATATATGCTAGTCGCCTTTCGCACCCTTCGTGCTGCTTTCGTCACTAGCGCGGACTGCCGTCCGCAGTGATAAAATATGTAAAACATTTTAAATAACAGCTATATAAACATTTAAATACAAAATGCATTGACGTAAAAATGAGTGTATGAATGAGTGGATTGACAAGTGGATGACTGTATATTTGTGTGCTTGGATTTGTATTTTTGTTTGTGCTGAGGAGAGCTGACCAGAGTATGTGTGAGCTGGTGTTGTCTGAATGTGTGGGTGATCGGTTGTTTGAGGCTATCAAGGTGTGTGTGCGCGGCTGCGCGTTCGTGCAATGTGTGAATATGGGACTGTGTGACTGTGTGGAGGTGGGGACGGGCGGATGTATGCTGGTGCAATAATATGTAATAATATAATATGTAAATTAACATATAAAAGTTAAAATATATCTTATAAAAAAAACCTCTATACGAGGTAAAAGTCTAGTGACGAAAACATTTTAATGCACCAAAATTTCTGATATCCAATTTTGTGACGAATAATATTAAGTTTTACTTAAAAATTACTAAAAAAAAATTTTTTTGTCACTCGGCACTGCGCAAAAAATATATATTTATTAGGTATGAAGAAATTAGCGCAATGTGCCGAGTGACAAAAAAATTTTTTTTTAGTAATTTTTAAGTAAAACTTAATATTATTCGTCACAAAATTGGATATCAGAAATTTTGGTGCATTAAAATGTTTTCGTCACTAGACTTTTACCTCGTATAGAGGTTTTTTTTATAAGATATCAGAAATTTTGGAGTAAGATATCAAAAGTTTTGAAAATTGCAATATATTTTGACGGCACAATTTTGTCAAAATCTAACAGAACTCTCAAGCTCTGGCTGCTACGACACGTTGTTGCTGCTGTCCTATTCCAATTCTAAGCAAAACGTATATATTCTGTTAACAGGTAATATCTTCCAAACACATCGAAATTTTACAAACTACAATATATTGAAAATTAGAAAAAATCATTACTTGCGTTTTCACAAAAATAACCTTAATGTGGGAAAAAATACCTTATTTCACCTGTTGCTGTTTACCTTTTATCTTAAAAAAACACTAAAGGTATTCCTATGAGCCCTTTAAAATACCTTTTCAACGATATATATATCACATCTGTAGCTTTTATCGTTTGGATGATATGGGGGTTCCAATTTTAGCGGTTTTTAGTGATTTCCCGCTAAAGTAGCTATTTTTCGAAAAGTCGAAAAACAAAAGTTTCTATATTTTTGATTATAAAATGATTTATCTGCCGCAAAAAGAATTGACCACTTGCAAGCAGTATCTTTCCACATGCACTGCAAGCAGTGTACATACTGCATATGTACATGCAGTAGTGTAAAGGTGTAAGGTATATTCAGTTAATAGGTAATATCTTGCCCAAACGAATTTTGACAGATATGTGTTATATGTCAAAAAACGCGTAAATGAATTCCCTACAACATGCAGTATATTTAAAAGTGATTTGATGTGTAGATTTTTCTTAAATCGCCAAAATGTGGAAATAAATACCTTATTTCACCTGTAGCTGTTTACCTTTTTACTTAAAAAAAAAACTTTGAAGGTATGCCTAAAAGCCCTTCAAAACACCTTTCCAACGACATATAGAACAGATCTGTAGCTCTTATCGTTTGGATGCTATGGGGGTTTCAATTTTAGCGGTTTTTAGCGATTTCCCGCTAAACTAGCGATTTTTCGAAAAAGTCGTAGAACAAACGTTTCTAGATTTTTTATCGGGAACAAGTCCTCATTCAAACTTTTAAGCTAAATCAACGCTTTGATCTATACAAACAAACAAACAAACAAACAAACAAACAGACAAACAAACAGACTGACTTTTCATCTCGTTTTGAAAAGGGCACCAAAAATTTCGAAATTAATTATCTTCTGAACCCGTGGTCGGATTTTGATGATCAAGGTGTCATTCGACGCGTATTTTTGATAAGTATATTGAAAAATTATAAAAAGAATCTAAAAGGCTCCAACGGCCCCATTTGCTCCAATCATTTAAATTTTGTCCCTCCCACTTACACCTGTTTATCTCACGAACCATATAAGTTTTCAAAAGTCTTAGTATGCACATTTTTAAGTTAGATTGATACCTTTCGATCGGTATATAATTCGACTCGATCGGACAGTCATAGCAAATTTTCCATTCTTCCTGTGTATATATGCTAGTCGCCTTTCGCACCCTTCGTGCTGCTTTCGTCACTAGCGCGGACTGCCGTCCGCAGTGATTTGCTTGTTCCAAGTGGCTAAGTGTGTGGGTATTTTTATCTATAAGTGCCTACATATGTATTTTAAAATTCCTATAATAATAATAATAATGTCTAGTGTATATATTTAAACATGTTACAAATAACTAAGTATTTAAATATGTTAATCTACACACACACAGGCAGCGCATGAACATGCGCGAAGAGAGAGAGAGAAGCCGAAACCAGATCAACGCAAATCAGCAAGCACTCTCACACTTCGACATGCGCAGAGAGAGAGCGCGCAGCCGAAAAGGAACCGGGCGAGAGAAGCAAGCAGAAACTACACACACACATAGGCATAGGGCCGATGTCGCTGCGACGCCGATCGCGCTGCCAGCGATCGCATGCCTGACCTACGAGCGGAAAAGAGAGGCTCGTCAACGATGACGTCAGCGACAGCGACAATTGCCGAAAATTGAAGCTTGGCGCGTGCCAATAATTTGACAGCAGTTTAGTTCTTGGAATGCAACAGAAGTCGCCGGTCGCGTGTGTACCAGTAGTGAAAAATTTACAAGTCACCCAGAACAAGAGCTTAACCACGCCCAACGTGGGAATAATTATTAAAAACAAAAACAAGCAACATAAAAGTTTAAACCAAGGTGAGCGATATAAGGAAACAGTTATTAGACGGGGCCAGAGTGCGGCATAGGGAATTTGCGAAATTAATATCGGCAACATTGTGACAAAACGAATTGTGAAAATAAATTAAAACCAGCAATAGAAATTGTCGCCAGATTCTTCTTCCTTTCGGCGGTGTCGGGATTCGATTCATTTCGTTTGCAGGTAGTGTTTCTCGTTGCCTTCTGTCTGCCATAAGTGTCACGATTTGCATCGTCACTTCTGGCCGGAGAGTTGGTGAACGAAATCACGGGTACAACAACGCCGTCATTTTGGTTCCACGGTTCGCACCGTGACCATAGTGAGATCGTGATCTGTTCCCGTGTATCCGTGGCGTGCATCGTTACCTTTCCCTGCCACAGCTGTCACGGTTTGCAACGTCGTTGTGAGCGGATTCTGGGTTGACGAAATCACAGGTCAAGTCGCTTTTCAGTGTGGTTTCTACGGTTTGCACCGTGACCGCAGTGAGATCACGGTGATTCGCACCGTGATTCCAGCGTTCTCCCTTTTCGGTACCTTTGTTTCCCTGTGGTACCCATGGTCCGCACCATGGCCCATGAGGATTCATAAGCTACCCTTGCGCCCACAGCACCGACCGTCGTTGGCGATCCCCACGGCTCGCACCGTGATCCCGGCGTTCTCCCTTTTCGGTACCTTTGTTTCCCTGTGGTACCCATGGTTCGCACCGTGGCCCACGAGGATTCGTAAGTTACCCGTGCACCCTGCAGTACTAGTTAGTGCTCGCATACTCGGTCCCTGGTGGTTCCTACGGCTCCCACCGTAATCATAGCGATCTCGCTTCGGCACCGACTCTTCTTCGCGCCACCTACGGTCTGCACCGTGTTCCTCGAGGAATCGTCCGTACCCTGGGCTCCTCGCGGCATTTGTTATCGCTTTTATTAAGTCATCTATCTGATTTTACCCTTTGATCCCCGCAAAGTAGTCGTGGTCCGTATCAGGACCCTTCGTTACTACTTCCCTGTACTACTAGTGCTCCAAGCAACTTATAAATATTTCTGTAAGTGGCCCTGGCCAGACTGAGCCATACTGGCTGGGGGCCCAAGAAACATCCTTACAAAGTATTTAAATATGTTTAATTATATGTAGTGTATATATCTAAAAAATCTATAATAATATATTGTGTGTATAAATATGTTGATCTATAAATACCTTAATATGTATAGCAAAATATGTTTAATAATATGTAATGTATATATTTATTGACATAAGAATATGTTGATGAATCAATATAATTATCTATAAATAAAATAGCATATCAATGTAAAAATATGTATACATGTTGCAAACTACTATATTTAATTACATATTTGGCCAAAATGACCAAAAAAACAAAATATAATATCAGTTGTCTGAATAGACGGCTGATTGGCCTAAACAGCCAAAACATAATTAGCTATAACAAGCTATAACATTCTCCCTAAAATATCCGTTGCCAAAAGGTCAACTACAGACGGCCTAAAATAGCCAAAACAGCCAAATCAACCGCCAATAATGATTTACAAACATTTTTGGCGGCCAACACCAATGGCAATGGCAATGGCAACAACAACAGCAACTACAATTACAACAATAATTCCAACAATAATTCCAACAAGCGAGACGAACAGCCAAGTGATCATATCGTGGACGTGGTCACCATCTCCTCGACCACTTCTTTTGCCACATCGTCATCATCAACAACATCAGCATCATCCAGGAACAACATATCGCCTGTGGTGTCGTCATACGGCATAGACTTTATGGATGTCTTGCCGGAAGAGATGGATGCCACATCCTCTTCATCGACACCAACAACAGTCAGGCATCCCTCGCCATTAATGCCAAGCCGGCAGCAGCAGCAGCAACAACATCAGCAGCAGCAGCAGCAGCAACAACATCAGCAGCAACAACAGCAGCAGCCAGCCATATCAGCAGCAGCAGCACCAGCAACAACAGCAACAACAGCACCTGCAAAAGAAAACAGAAAAGATGAGCGATTATTTTCCAAAAATATTGCCACTTTTAAAACAAATAAGCGCAAGGCAGCCATCAATGCTGGCCTTAAGCGCAAGAGTAAAATGCAGCCATTCCGAATTTCCAAGCGCCAACAGCATGCTGTACCGTTTGGCAACTCACCAGAATCCCGCCAAGCTTTCCTTGATATCCTCAAGGAGCTCAATGAGCCCATTGATCCGAGGATGTTCCAGGAAGACTATGGTTTCGGTGACGATGACCCAGCCTATGATATGTCCGATCCTGACATATCAATCGATGACCTCAGCTGCTCCTCCTCCTCAGACGACTCATGGCAGAGCACGTCTGAGATTGAGGACATGGTTGTGGATGAATCGTCGAATGCAGATGCTCCCGTAAATGACACCAATAACAACAATAATGCTGCAGCCACCACAGTTGCCAAAAAAGGAGGCAACAACAATAATAACAACAACAACAATAACAACCAAGCCGCAAATACACCCAGCAGCCTGGAAAGCTTTTTCAGGCAACAAAATGATATATGGGATAAAGAAAAGGAGCAACAAAAGCAACAACAGAAGTGGAATCTGGTTAAAAGTTCCCGGATTCCCACTCTCTTTCTGCCCAAGGTGGATAAAATCCAGCCAATACTGAAACGACTCAATGGCTTCGAAGGCGTTGCAAATGGATTCACTACCAAATGCACGCAAAACGGCGTAATTAGGCTACACTGTACAACAATGGAAGTGTACAACAAAATAGCACAAGAACTGTACAACAACAATGCGGAGCTACATACGCATCAGCTGCGTAAGGATCGTGGCTTCCGCATTGTAATTCGCCATCTACATTCCACTACAGAGCCAAAGTGGATCCAGGAGCAGCTCATTGCTGCTGGATACACGCCAACGTTCATTCGGGCCATCAGGCATCGTTATTCTGGTGTTCCACTGAACCTTTTTGAACTGGAGCTCCAGCCGACAGTTGACGGCAGCAATGAAAAAATCCTCCAGATGAAGCGCATGGGCTGCCAAAACATTGTGGTGGAGAAAAAGAAGAAACTGATGGATCCGGTCCAGTGCCATCGCTGCCAGGCATTTGGTCACACCAGGAACTACTGCCGACGCCAGTACATATGCCTCAAGTGTGCTGGTAAACACGCAACAATCAAATGCACCAAGGCAAGGAACACACCTGGCAAATGTGCAAATTGCCTTGGTCCCCATATTGCCAGTTATAAAGGCTGCAAAGTATTCAAAACGGAGCAATCTAAACTGGCTATAAATAAAGATAGAGCTGAATTTGCAAACATTCTGCAAAATGGGCTATCTTTAAAAGGATTAATGCCAGTTAACACGCCAAGAAGAAGAGCACATCAGTCTAAGCCAAAGCAACAACAACAGCAACAATTTCAGCCACTAACGCCAAAGCCAAAGCAGCAGCAACAACAAAAGCAGCAACATCAGCCAAAATCTGATAAGAAGCTGCCACAGCAGCAGAAGAAGCCGCAACAAAATAAAGTTGCTAATAAACAGCAACAGCCACAGCAGCAAAAGCAGCAGCAAAAGCACCAGCAACAACAGAAGCAGCAACTCCACAAGCCGAGGCAACAGCAGCAGCAACATACGCCCATCAAGGGCAACAACGATAATAGCAGGTCATCTCAGCAGCAGCAGCATTTGCCTTACAGCCAAGTCGCCAAGTCTGGCAACATCAAGACTCCTCATAGGCGTGAGGCATCCGGTCCAGCTAGTAGGCATCTGCACAAATTCCAGGATAAGCTACGCCTGGAGCAACAGCAGCAACAACAAAAGCAGCAACAACAGCCAGATGACTGCCTCAGGCAAACACTGCAGCAAAACACAGATGCCATTGCCCAATTGGGAAAAAGAATGGACTCTATCCTCAACATCATTCAAATGCTATTATCCAATACAAATCTGGCCAACAATCCATTAAAACAACAATCTCAGCAACAGCCATTCCATATTGAGCCGATTGTTGAGATTGCTCCTCCAAATCCCAATGACATGTCTGTGGACAGTATCCAGCAGAATTCTGCCATAGACGTCATTGGGAATATTCACTCAGCCAATCACCATTACCATGTACAAGTTTAATAACAATAATAACAATAACAAAAGCCCTATAGCATCCAATTCTGCCTATGCTGCTGCTGCTGCCCAACCAACATTAGCAACAGCAAAGGCAAATGAATACAGGGACACTCACCTGAGCTACATCAGCAACAACAACAGCATGAAGAAGAAGTACATTCTGGAATCTGCCGCCACTAAAGTCATCGAAGATGTCGATCCCGATCTCTTGGATCTCACTCTGGTTGATATCCGGCAAAATGCAGACTCCATTGCTTCAGACGTCGTCAAAGATAATTTCGATAGATCACTTTCTGGAAAATATATAAATAAACAAGCATTAGATGTTGAAAAACTAATAAATATAAACAAAAATGTCATTTATGTCAATCATTCTTTCGCTCTAACGTGTAGCTACCAATCGTCATCGATATGGACGCCACAAGCTCACGAAAGACGAATTCAGGAAAAATCCCACGACAGACGCCAATTAATGGTCATACACAATGAAAATGCACCATTAAGTTTGCGCTCGCAAACATTCCAGCACATAAATGATCATAGCCTGCCAGATTTATGGCATGATCATCAACAGCAGCAACAACACAACATCAATCGGCGGCAGATAAATTTACGTTTATTTACTCCAGACGATGACGACGACAATGATTCTTGTAGCCAGTGTGAGCAAATAATGTCCACATCCACACACAACTATATGCAGTTGCATCATGATGCTCCTCAGCAGCAGCAGCAGCAGCAGCAGCATAGGCACAACATGGCCATCAATGGAAAAGAAAAGACACAATATCAGTTAAAACAAACAAAAGATACAATAGAACAATACACTACAGAGAGTCCACTCACCACAAGGCATCCAGACTCATTCTGGTCAGAATGGCTGCAGCGGCGAAAGCAGGCGTTTATCCAGCGTCAGCAACAAAATCAGCAAATTCGGCCCAAAATCGTCAATTGGCAGGATAGTGGCATCACTGGCCCATGGCAGCCAGGGCAACAAAACTTGGCCAGAACGCAGCCCACACATCTTGTTAACGAGCCTGGACTGCAAATTTGCCAATCCTGTGGCAAATTGGCAAACGAGCAGTACCAGCTCGTGACGATGTCCAGTGAGCTGCAGAAAATCCAATCCACAACGGCAATCCCAAAAATGAATGTTGAAACAAAATGTTGCATGCAAAAGCGGCAACAGCACTGGCACTTCGTTGAAGAGGAATCCCAGCATCCATGGTGGCATCAAACATCTCCAAAATCCTGTTCCTGTGGCAGAAACACGGCATTGAAAAAACGGCAGTTTTTCGTCATTTTTCACAATTGCCACAAGTTTTCTGCTCCGTCCAGGAAACAGCAAGACTGGAAACCAGCATTGGGCAAGCTACTTGGGAGCTTCCTTAATCGTCCTGGTCCAAAAGTTCTCCGATCCACTGGCAACTACGGCGTCCAGGCAAATTCTTGGCGGCATCTGAAAAAGACAAAAAACACAGAATCAATTACAAAATATAAAAAATACAATAAAGCTGAAATAAATAATAAAAAGCAACAACACGGCTGGCAACTGCAGGAGAAGGAGCATCTGCATCAACGATGAACCAGACGTCCTCCAAATCCCGATTGCCACAGTAGTGGCAGCAACTTAGCACCGTGGGAGCGGTACACCGGCATCATTTTGTCCAATTGCCAGATTCTTGCTGCTCGGCCAATAAGGCAGCAAAACTGGCAAAGGGCAGTTGGCAATCAACACAGCAGCTTTCTCATCCAGCTTGGGCAACAAAGTTGCCAATCCATTGGCAAATGCGCAATCCAGGCATCATCTTGGCGGCACCTGCAAATTTTAAAAATTCTATTATTAAAATATATTAATATAAATTTTTCAAGTATTTGCACGCTTGCAACTTACCGGCATCCACAATTGAAAACGCAGATCTGGCAACTCCTGCAGCTTGTGGCAACACTTGTGGCAGCGGCATGCTGCAATGTGGCAACCACAAGTTGCAAGCGGCAATGCCAGACGCGGCGTCGCCTCGACAGCGGTCTACTCAGCCCAAGTTTGGGCAAAATATATGAATTATATCCACAACATACCGCATGCTGGAGCGGCTCCAGCGGTGGCGGCAGTTCGTGGATAAACCCATCAAGCAGCTCCTGGATGCATCTTTGCAACAACTTACTCACCTGCATGGCACCTGTGAGGGCGTCTTCCTGTGGCTTGCCTCCTATTGGCAGTTGGCCAACTGTCTGAGGCAGCTGCGAGGGAGCACACCAGATCAGCAGCATCAGCAGCAGCAGCAGAATCAGCAGCAAGAGCGGCTGCATAAGTTGCTGCAGAAGCAGCAGCAGGAACAGCAGCAGGAACAGCAGCGGCATAAGCGGCGGCAGGAACAGCAGCAGAATCAGCAGCAGCATCACCAGCAGCATCTTAAGCAGCAGCCATTTCAGCAGCAGCCAAATCAGCAGCAGTATAAGCTGCATCAGACGCAGCAGCAGGATCAGCAGCATGAGTGGCAGCAGCAGCAGCAAAATCTGCAGCAGTTGCAGCACAACCAGTCCTCAATGCCCTCATCAAGCCCTCTGGGCATTGAAGAGGCATGGCTATGGCGTCATAAGAGGAGGCATTTCACTGGCGTCACTTTGCCGTTCAGCGGCTACACCAGCATCAGCAGAAGCAGCAGCAGGAACAGCAGCAGGAACAGCAGCGGCATAAGCGGCGGCAGGAACAGCAGCTGAATCAGCAGCAGCATCACCTGCAGCAGCATAAACAGCAGCAGCATAAGCTACAGCCATTTCAGCAGCAGCCAAAACAGCAGCAGCATAAGCAGCAGCAGCATAAGCAGCAGCCAAATCAGCAGCAGAAGCGACAGCAGCATCACCAGCAGCAGCCAAATCAGCAGCAGGAACAGCAGCATCACCGGCAGCCAAAAAAGCAGCAGCAGGAACAGCAGCATCAGCAGCAGCAGCATAAGCAGCAGCAGCACAACTTGTCAACAATGCCTTCTAGCTGCCCTCTGGGCACTGAGGAGGCAACTCGATGGCGTCACAAGGCCGCACAGCGGCCACATCAGCACCAGCAGTTGCGTGAGCAGCAGCATCAACAACGGCCTTATTGGCCATTTTGGCAATTCGTGGCCACGGCGGCGGTCACAGGTGTATGTGAGTACACCTGTTGCACTGCTGCTGCTGGCCACATCACTCCTGATGCTCATATTGGGCATTTTGATCACATTTTCGGCTCCAATGCCGCCTTTGCCTTGGCCTGGGCTAAGGCGGCAGCAAATACAGCAGCAACAAGAAGAAGCAGAGTTGCAGCGACAGCAGCGCTGGAGTGCAACAAACTGGCGTCCATCCCACGGCGAATGGCGACGGCAGGTCCATAGAAAGGCCATTCGAACGAGAAGACACACTTGACCACCAAGTTGAGTATATTCACCCTTGCAAACACACATGCAATCACTGTTTTCCTTGCACTATGGTCCCGATGACGATTAATATGGAAAAAAGTCAATTTTTAAAGTTGCTCAAATTAATGATCTTTTGATGGCAATACATTGAAAATACATCAGACAAAAATGTTACATAGTTTGAATTTCAACATTGCCCAACACTGTTAAGTTAACAGCTCTGAAACAGAGATGTTATGAACGATGAGCACATTCAAGTCTTAAGCTTAGTACTCAAGCTAGATAAATTTTACGCGGCGTAAAGTGCTCAATATTTTGCTGTCGATCCAGTGTTGCCAATGCAACACGGAAAAATAACAAAAAGTTGCGTGGTAACTCTATGCGTTAAAAGCGGTTTATTTTAAATATGAACATGCAAAACTAATTTGGATAAAAAGAGGAGAGAATAGGCAATGAAAATGTAAATTATAGTTAATAGAGGAGAAATATGATATGGCACACAAGCACAGCGCGTATTGGGTGCACCCATCGCTTTTGAACTTCTTACGTGGTTTCTCCCTCTATATTAATGAAAATATACAAAATTATTTAATTTATGTCTATAAAAACAATTTAAGAGTTCATTCTTGGTTATAATCTACCAATATTGTCGTCGTTATTGACCATATTCAAATACTCTTTATCGTTTTCACTTGTGTGCCAGACATTTATCTCCAGTATACCCAGCGAAACTCTAAACAGTTCGATGTTTCGCTGGGCCAGTCAACTGTCACAAACAGTGCTGCCCATTCTGTTACTTTACTTAACAGCTCTGTTATTTTATTGAGTCTGCGGACACCCGAGCGTAGCTAAATGTCAAGTTCTTCTTCTTCCCCTTACGCCAGCATTTTTTTTATATGGAGTTTGGGCTTACGCCAGGCCTTTTTTTGAGTTTGAGTACTATGCTTTAAGCTTAGTACTCAAGCTAGATAAATTTTACGCGGCGTAAAGTGCTCAATATTTAGCTGTCGACCCAGGGTTGCCAATTCAACACGGAAAAATAACAAATAGTTAAGTGGTAACTCTATGCGTTTACAGCGGTTTATTTTAAATATGAACATGCAAAACTAATTTGGATAAAAAGGCGAGAGAATAGGCATTGAAAATGTAAATTAAAGTTAATAGAGGAGAAAAATGAGATGGCACACAAGCACAGCGCTTATTGGGTGCACCCATCGCTTTTGAACTGCTTACGTGGTTTCTCCCTCTATATTAATGAAAAAATACAAAATTATCTAATTTACGTCTATAAAAACAATTTAAGCTTTCGTTCTTGCTTATAATCTACCAATATTGTCTTCGTTATTGAACAAATTCAAATACTCTTCATCGTTTTCACTTGTGTGCCAGACATTTATCTCCTATATACCCAGCGAAACTCTAAACAGTTCGATGTTTCGCTGGGCCTGTCAGCTGTTTCAAACAGTGCTGCCCATTCCGTTCCTTTACTTAACAGCTCTGTTATTTTCTTGAGTCTGAGGACACCCGAGCGTAGCTAAATGTCAAGTTCTTCTTCTTCCCCTTACGCCAGCATTTTTTTTATATGGAGTTTGGGCTTACGCCAGGCCTTTTTTTGAGTTTGAGTACTATGCTTTAAGCTTAGTACTCAAGCTAGATAAATTGTACGCTGCGTAAAGTGCTCAATATTTTGCTGTCGATCCAGTATTGCCAATGCAACACGGAAAAATAACAAAAAGTTGAGTGGTAACTCTATGCGTTAACAGCGGTTTATTTTAAATATGAACATGCAAAACTAATTTGGATAAAAAGAGGAGAGAATAGGCAATGAAAATGTAAATTTAAGTTAATAGAGGAGAAAATGAGATGGCACACAAGCACAGCGCTTATTGGGTGCACCCATCGCTTTTGAACTTCTTACGTGGTTTCTCCCTCTATATTAATGAAAAAATACAAATATTTAATTTATGTTTATAAACACAATTTTAGCTTTCGTTCTTGCTTATAATCTACCAATATTGTCGTCGTTATAGAACAAATTCAAATACTCTTCATCGTTTTCACTTGTGTGCCAGACATTTATCTCCTATATACCCAGCGAAACTCTAAACAGTTCGATGTTTCGCTGGGCCTGTCAGCTGTATCAAACAGTGCTGCCCATTACGTTCCTTTACTTAACAGCTCTGCTATTTTCTTGAGTCTGAGGACACCCGAGCGTAGCTAAATGTCAAGTTCTTCTTCTTCCCCTTACGCCAGCATTTTTTTTATATGGAGTTTGGGCTTACGCCAGGCCTTTTTTTGAATTTGAGTACTATGCTTTACGCCAATATTTTAGGTTAAATTAAAGTGATTTTCAACACTAATACAAAGGCTAACTAACCAAAATTTATAATGGATCCCTTCAGTTTCATTCATCAACGATTGTCTGGTGAATCATTAGTGAATGTCTCCCCATGCTTGGTGAATCATTGACGATTTTGTATGAAAATCGTTGGTGAATTTAACATTGTGAGTTCATACAATCAACGAAAAGGGAACTTTCACCAGTGATTCCCTTGAGTTTCATGGGAGAGAAACCTTGGGGAACTCTGCCGAGAAATCCTCAATGATTCCCTAACAATTCTTAAGCCATTTTCGTTAGGGAATCTTCCATGAATATTGCGAAAAATTCCCCAATGATTCCCTATCGATTTTTTTTGTAAAAATTAAAAAAATTAAGAAAAATTAAAAAAAAATATGTTTTTAATTATATATTTTGAATTTTAATTTTATTAGACTTCCTTTACATTTTTGAGTACATTTCTCGGTATGTTTTGCAATACCGTGCGCAGCTTGTCTTGCCAAGTACATATGTACGTATATGTAGATGCAGCTCCCACTATATGCCGTCGACCACGGCCGTCAGAGAAATTCCAGACGAAACTCCTTGCATGCTTCCAAGTTCAATTCATATTCTATAAAAAAATAAATGCATTAATTTTATTATTATAAAAATTAATAAATTATATTATAAAACACTTACGATTTTTTTTAGCAGTAGCAGCAGCCGGCAGCGACATTGTCAAATTTTTTTCTGTTTTGTTTTCCTTTGACACGTGCGCTTGCTGCGTTTTGTTGCACAAATTTCGTCCCGCTGCCGGCAGCAGCGTTCGACGTTCGTTCGACAGAGACGGAAACAACAAAAAACGAACAGAAATAGCCTCTGTCTCCATCGTACAATTTTTTTCGACGTCAACGTCGGCCGAAAACTTGTACGTTAGAGAGGGAAAGAAACAAAGAAAAAACGAACAGAAACAGCCTCTGCCTGCGTCGCTTTAGCAGCGCACGCACGATGTGCAATTTTTTAAGACGTCGGCAAGCAGGGGAACAAGAAAAACTAATAGAAACAGACGAAAAGTAACTCTGCCTGCGTCGCTCGAGCAGCGGCCGGTCGACGCTGGCAGAACTATTAGAAAAATAACAACAAAATGTCAAAAAATAACAACAACATCAAGCGACTGCCGACGAAAATGAATTCCAGAACTGCAGGGATATTATTCAGTGGGGTTTTTACTTTGTGTTAGTAAATCTTCGTTGTTGAAAATCAGCGGGCTTTGTGTTGTTCGGTGTGCTTTAAAAAGGTGCCTCAAAATTTAATTTTTGAAAAATATTTTATCTTTGAGAGAACAAAACTAATTTTGCTAGCATTTGCTAGCAATGTGACTATATGTATATTGTTAAGTATTCAATTCTGAAATTGGGCTGTGAAGTTCAATTTGCGTCGTTTGGCGTTATCTGAGAAATTTAACTTTATTGCACATAACCTCTCTGTGAAAAGTATCGATTAAGCTGAAATGCGGCAAAAACAGAAGAAGCAATCAAGTTTCAAAATTGGTTTTTTAGAGCATTTTGTTGCGTGAATTAGTAGAAAAGAATATATGTTAATGTATTTTAACAGAAAAGACAACAAAAAATACAGGAAACATATATTTTTCCATGCAAGACTGATTGTTCCTATGAAAGTAAAATGCTTTAGTTGACCGATCTTGATAAATTTTGGGCAATATGTCTGGCCTATAATAAATCTCATGTGATAAGTTTGGTCCAGATATCTTGGAAAACAAGAAGATTTTTATACAAAAAATCTTTTTTCAACCGATTATTCATATGGGAGCTATATGATATAGTTGTCCGATTTGAATTATTTTTTAACAGAGTGTTAAGAGCATAAGAACAAAGCGTGAAAAACAAAAAATTTGCATATGCTTAAATGAAGAAAAAAGGCGATGCCACGCCTACTTTTTACAACACCGATGCTAATTGGCTCTATGAGTCTTGAGTTATTAGTTTTTCCAAAAAAATCGTCATCGGGACCATAGTGCCTTGTTCGGAAAACAGCTGTTTGATGACCCTGAAAATATGAAAAATATGTTACTTGTTATTTTATATTTTTGTCACTTTACTTTAATACTTACCAAGTCTTAACCCTTTTCTCATAGAATACCCACCTGTTATTCTGCACCTTACCTGGAAAGAAAAGAAAAATCACATTAAAACTTTGTTTTGTGTGTGCTGTATGCACTGATTATGTAATTTTCAAATTGACAGCATTTTGCTTGTCTCTTTACCTAATAATCTTGTCCCATTGTAGCATGTCACGAAGACATTGTCCATGAGACAAGTGAACTGATGTTGGTGAAGATTTTCCGGAGCACGCGCTGGATTCCGGCTATTTCTCGTCGGCTGGGGGGTTCCAAATTAACCGAAAAGTTTCTTGCTCTTAAGTCTTTATTAATTTTTACTATTATCGCGTGCTATTTTTAAAACAGAAGCCGTTCAACCAAATTGGGGGTCAATTCATTTTTTTTTTTTTTTTTTTTTTAATTTATAGTCGAACAATTATTTTATTTCTGACACTATATTATTTCTGAAACTATAATTAGAACTTAGTTACTACACTGAAAAAAAAGAACATTTTCTAAAATCAAGAACATTCATCTTAAATATTTTGTTCTTGAAATAAGAATATTTTAAGACCAAATTACTAAAACTAAGAATAGCAATCTTGAAAATAGTAAGTTCTTAATATAAGAATAAAATACTCAAATTTAGATATTTTGTTCTTAGTATTAGACCATTTTAAGACCAAATTACTAAAACTAAGAATATTATTCTGAAAAATCTTAGTTCTTAATATAAAAATAAGAATCTTTAATCTTAGATCTTTTTCTCTTAAAATAAGAACAAAAATCTTAAAATTTTGTCACTTCTTGAGACTTATAATTCACAACTGGTTCTGGGTTCTCAAAGATGACATTAGGCTTGGATCGCTGGTCGAGTCAGCACAACAGTACTTATGATGGAGATTGGCATCTTTTGTATACCGAGCCATGCTCCTTGCTTTCTGCAAGTGATTTTTGCGTTTGTTGTTTAGTCATATCGACATTACTAGAACTCAAGTTAATTAAAACTTACTTCATTCTTCTTAAAATGTTAAGAAGCTTAATCTTAATTTGAGATTTTTTGTCTTAAGTGTTCAAAACTTTTTTGTCTTAAAATATGATCATATAATCTTAAAAAAATAATAAATTTTATTCTTAAAATAAGATTTGTGGTCTTCAAAATATAAGAATTTATGGTCTTAAAAATAAGAACTTGGTCTTAATTAAAATGTTCTTAGAATCAAGATGTGTTTTCTTACTTCAAGATTTTTATGTTCTCGACGCATTTTTTAGACCAATGTTCTTAGTTCTGAGACCAAAATCTTGATTTTAGATCCTTTTGTTTATCAGTGTACCTTTTTCCAAGGTGGGCACTTTATTCGTGCCACTACTGTGGCCTAGCAATAAGTTAGCCTAGGTCAGGCATATGCCAGCAACTGGTGACCGCAAATAGATATGAGCTCAACAGTTATATTATTTTTTTATTGATCTTATCAATTCTCTTATTCTTTTTTTTCAGTTTGGTTACTGTGGTGTAAGTTTTTTTTTAGGTTTTATTCTTTGAATACCGATCGCGAATTGAAAGCAAAATGTAGACGAACCGAAAGTCTCGAATAACCAAATATAAGAAAAAGAAAGATCGCAAGCAAAATAAAAATAGCACAAATGATGTCCAAATCAAAAAATTGCAAATAAAAATAAAATCAAATAATAATGTTACTCACAGGTTTTTTTTTTTTTCCATCGGCGAAAGATCTTTCTCCAGTGGTGACAGGTGTTGAATTTGTTTTTGGGTTATGGTTGTTAGTTGAATTAAATTAGTTTGTTGATTTTCATTTTCATTTAATTTTTGGTTTTTGAGCATTAGTTGCGCTTGCATATTTTCTTTATATTCTTCATATTATTATTATTTTTTCACTTCACCTCAACAACCAAACCATGTTTCACTACCAAAAAAAAATATAATTTGCCTAGAATGACCTTTTTTTTCCACTTATTTATACTACTCTTATTTCCGCTTATTAAATTACTATTATTTAAATTTTCTTCTTCTTTTCTAAGTAATTTAAAAAATTTCTTTTGCTTGATTAATCCTCAAGAAAGATTTGATGAATATAGATTTGAAAGATTTATGGCACTCGATTTGTTGGAGCACTTAGCTCTGAAGCACATGCTGGTGGGAGATCTGCATCTGGTACAAAAACCAGAACTATAGAAGACAAAATAAACGGGGAATAATTACCGTGGGCCGACAATGTCTATAATTTATTTGCATAGTTACCCTTTTTTTTTGGATCTGGATCTGGAAAATAAAGGTATCGTTCGTGGGCTGCCGCCCACGCCAACTTTTGCGAAGAACTCAAAAAGTGGCCAGAATTGATGGCTTTAATTTTTCCTCGCTTCCGAAAAATTGATAAATTTGGATTGTATTTCCTTGTGGCTTTTTCCAGCTCCCCAAGAAAAATGATTATGCAGGTTATCCACGTTTTATGGCTTTTTCCAGCTTTTTACGTGTAGACAACGTCTGTTCGGCTAGATGGTTATAGGGAGAAGAACGAGGCCGGATCCTCAAAATGGACAGGAAACTAAATCAAGTACTTGGGCAGGGAAGCTTACGATATCGTTCGCGAACCAAAATTTTATGCTCAGTTGCCAAGAATGCTTTGAAATTAATCAAGTAATTTGGCAATTAGTTCGTCTTTCGAACCATAGGTGGCGGAGTTGGCGCCAAGAGCAAGGCAACACCAATACAGCTACTACTTATTTACGATCTACTACTTAAACTAAAACCAGCTTTAAAAAAAAAAAATCGTTGCATACTTTTACGCGGTTAGTTTAAATATCGCTGTTACAAGCGCTACTACAATTCCCCCCTGCCAAAATCGCACTTAGGGATTTCAATAAGGGCGATCCGCGCTGGTAACAAAGAGTTTGCAAGGACTACCCAGCCGAGAATTCAGGCATGTGGTGAACGAATTCTATACAGCCGCTGTACAGAAAGTTTCAGTTTTAAGTTGCACATCCCTGATTCTGCAAACTTTCAGGAGCGCGTTCTGCAGTCAGAATCGATCGTCTCTAAGTGTGAAATCCCTGCAACAAAGTCCGCTACGAACTCGAACGTTTAGTGAGTTTGTCATAGCGTTCTGCTGCACAAAACGCTGCACAGAATTGTTTCTGAGCTGTGTGAAATACATGCAACGAAGTCCGCTGCGAACTCGAACGTTTTAGTGAGTTTGTCATAGCGTTCTGCTGCACAAAACGCTGCACAAAATTATTTCTGAGCTGTGTGAAATACATGCAACGAAGTCCGCTACGAACTCGAACGTTTTAGTGAGTTTTTCATAGAGTTCTGCTGCAGAAAATGCTGCACAGAATTGTTTCTGAGCTGTGTGAAATACATGAAGCAAACTCCGCTATGAGTTCGCTTATTTGCTTGAGTTTGACATAGCGTTCTGCTGATGAAAACGCTGGTTGGATTTTTTCTTTGTTTCTTTTTTTATATTAACTCTTGTAGGGTTGTCATAGGCGTTTGCAGCCGTTATTGCAGTGTACAAAAAAGCTCGATCAGCTACATTTTGTATGGGTTGCAACCCTTTTTGTGTGTACTTCTTGCAGTTTTTCTTTTGCGTTTTAGTTCAGTGTCAGCACGTTTTGCGTAATCAACGTATTTGAAGCGGTAAGTTTATTATTTTTATTGCGTATTTCAATATTATTTCCTAATAAAGCTTTTTAAAAATAACAGTTTATATATTACATACTAACACATTCGGCAGTGATACTGTTTTGTACATAAATTTAAAGATATTTTAATTTTCTTTTAAAAAAAAGAACACGTCTGATTTATTTGATCATGTATTTGGAACTGACTTAAAAGAGTTGTACAAATTATTATTAAACTTATCCTCTGCCGACGTCGCTGTTGTCGCTGCTGCCGCTGTAGCTGTGCCGTTGTCGCTGATGGTGTCCGATGTCGTTAGCATTCCCACGACTTGGTGCAGACGTTTCTGCTGACGCAGCGCGCGTTGGATGCATGCGCTGCCGTAGTGGCTGGAGTCAATGTGCCTGTTAGTTGTTCTTGTTGGGCTGCGCTGGACTTGTTGTTCTTATTGGCGTTGGATTACGCTGGGATTGTTGTTCTTGTTGGGCTGCGACTTTGTTGTTCTCATTGGGCTACGCTGGGCTTGTTGTTCTTGTTAGGAATTTGCTGACTGTCTGCGCATGGCGGATGTGCTGCATGCGCTAGAGTCGTGATCGGGATTTTGGCTGTCTGTGAGTTCTTATAATATTTGGCCTTAACTCCTCCCCCTTTAGACGCAGACGTCCTCGGATGCGATGTATAGGCGTTTCTGGGTTGGTTCAGCAGGTGTCCTCGTCTTTGCTTCTGGTGTTTCGACTTCCTTGCTTATCTGGTGGCCTCTGCTGAATAGTTTTTGTTTTACTACCCAGCCAATTACTGCGATGAGTGCTAGGAGCAAGGTTCCTGACACCGTGACGTTGATCGTTGCTGTCGTAGTGTTGTCATCTCTTATCGAGCTCCTTGGTGTTGTTGATGTTGAATTCTTTCAGCATTTATAGTGAAAGAACTTCCTCTACCTTGCTCTCTCGTGCCTGGAGTTGTAGCACTGGGGGTGCAGCCTCGGCGTACGTCATCACCTTAGTCTCGTTCACGTCGTTCGCTATGATGATTGTGGAGTTCTGGGTTTGGATTAGAAACGTTCCGTCTAAGGTTGTCTCTTCTTTGTCGATGATCACGGTGCCCCTAAAGTCGTTCAGGAGAATGGTGCCGGTCAGGATTTCCTCGTGGTCCGCTACGTGCTAGCTATTGATGATCTTGCAGTTCGGCGTGCGGCTTCTCAGTAGCGGTGTAATGCATGTGTCGTTGCTTAGGTCTACTAGATTTACTATGTTACAAATTGACTTATCATTATGGGTTGCACAATTTTCTTTTAGGCCGTAGTTTATTTGGTTACATTGAATAATTTTCGTGTACTTTAAGTCGTATATTATTTTGCCCATTTTTATTGGTTTTAATAGTGTGTGTAAACAAGTTTCATTGGTAATTAAAGGTATGCTAATAATATACAGCAGGCTTCTGCCATTGGTGGCTATTTTTATTTTGGAAAATTTTAGTAGCTCTTCTACGTTAATGAAAATAGTCTCTTTATTAAATAATTTATCAATTTGTTCAACTTAATATTCCGATAATATAATAGAATTTATGGTGTCTGTCTTTGCCCAATCTATGGCATGAATTAGGTTATTTAGTTCTTCTTTTAGTATGTGCAATTTATATTTTAATAGAGAGACTTTTTCATCTATGAAATTCTTATTTTCCGACGTGGCCTTTATAATATTATTGGTTATTAAGCTTAATTGTTTAGTTCTGTCATTAAGTGCCTTATTTATTATTAACTGTCTATTGTTATTTTCAAGTTGTTCGTTAATTTATTAATTATAATTTCTTTATCGTGGTGGTCCGGTGAACCGGCCAACCTTTTCTATGCCGTTCCCAAAGCATCTATTGCTCTTGTTTTCCTTCCAAAAGGTTTGAGTCTTCTGAGGTCAGATTCCGATTTCGTGAGTTCGAATTTTAGAAAAGGGAAAAGTGGGTGTGTTTTATTGACTTCGTTTAATCTGTTCGATATGTCACCGAACGCGGATTCGTATTCTTCAATGTTGAACACGTGGATAATTTGGAATGACCCGTTTTGCAGGACTACCGTCCCCGTTTTTATAGGTATGAGTTGGGAGTGAGTGTAGTCTAGTATGGTAGCCAGTCCAAAACATGTTGGCAATATAAGTAACCTGCGAATGGATATTATATCTTAATATTATTTTTGTGAACGATTTTTCCTGAACGTGTTTTTATTGTTGTGTTCCTATCTTCTTGTACTACTTCCTTCTTGTATCTTGGGGTTAATTTTGACCCTAGCCTTTTATCTATCCTGGCATAAACTGCTTCCCCTACGTTAAATTTTTTTATTGGGTTATTTTTTTGATTGTGATATTCCAAGTCGGCATTCTGTTTTTTTGCTATTATTTCGCTGATTTTTTTCCTAGTAGCCTGAAGTTCCTGGGGGTTTGTTGTTAATTGTTTTCCGAAAAAAAATTTCTATTGGTTTTTTCTGTGTTGTTGAATGAACTGACGTGTTCCTCAACTGCTTTAAAGAGTAGCTCCTCAAATTCAAGTGTGCTTTTGTCTAGCTTGAGACATCTCATTATCTCGGTCAGTGTCGAGTGGAATCTTTCAACTTGCCCATTGCTGGTTGAGGTGTAGGGCGGTGTAGTGTAGACTTTTGCCTGCAGCTGTTCTTGCAGCAAAAATTCGATAGCTGCCGAATTTAGGGCTTTTTCGTTTTCCATTACAATCAGTTTGGGCATACCGAATGCTATCATTATCTCTCTTAGTGGATGTTTTATGTCTTCTGATGCCTTAGATCTTATAAGTTTTATCTGAGCGTATTTTGAGAATTTGTCTATGGCAGTGAGTACTAGTTGCTTTTGAGTCGTGTAAATGTCTATGTGGATGATTTGACCGGGATACGTTGGTATGGGGGTTGGTTGAATCTCCCCATGTGGCGGATGTCTGTCGTATTTAGCTATTTTGCAAGTCCCGCATGCTCTTGCCGTGGCTTCCGTCTTTTTTCGGAGGCCAGGAAAAAAAAACTTGCTAAGTATCTGAATTTTGTTTTCGATGGCGTTTCGATGCGCCCTCGTATGTTCGGAAACTACGATATTATCCTGTTCGCTTTCTGAATTTACGTCCGTGACTTGCATCTGCGTATATCTGGCTTTGTAGTTGCTAAAGTGCTGTGGGTAGATATTTTGGATTTTGCCCATTACGTGTTCGGATGTGAAGATTCCGTTGTTGGTCAATCGTTCCCGTTTGCCAAACCTGCGGATTCCCTGTGTTGCGCGAATCGGTCGTGTGTTGGGGAGCTGGACTATAGTATAGTCTGGGATTGAAAGCTCTCCAATTTCCCGCAGAGTCTCCTGTTAACAGTCTCCTTGGTGGGGGCCTGCTAAAGGCAGGAGGCTGTACTTGCCTAGGGGCTTCCGTCTTTTTTCGGAGGCCAGGAAAAAAAAACTTGCTAAGTATCTGAATTTTGTTTTCGATGGCGTTTCGATGCGCCCTCGTATGTTCGGAAACTACGATATTATCCTGTTCGCTTTCTGAATTTACGTCCGTGACTTGCATCTGCGTATATCTGGCTTTGTAGTTGCTAAAGTGCTGTGGGTAGATATTTTGGATTTTGCCCATTACGTGTTCGGATGTGAAGATTCCGTTCACGATTTTTGGGTCTAGATGTTTTTTTAAGATGTTTACCAAATCTCCCTCCGAGTATGATTTCTTTTTAATTATGTGCCTGTGAAAGGTAGGGAAAGGGATTTGGAATGACTCCCCCTACTCGTCAGATATTAGTAGAAATAGTTGGTTTTTGAATACATTAATGGGGACATTTTCAACGGGTATCAAGTTATGGGAAGAGCTTTCATCACTATGGATTGTTGCCGTTGTGCTATTTATTTGGGGATTTGTTGGGATTCTGGAAAGAGCGTCGGCTACCACGTTAGAGGTACCCGGCTTATATCTTAGCTCGTGGTTGTATTCCTCTAAGTAGCTTTTCCATCTTTTCAGTTTCCCGTTATGGTTTTTCGAACTGAGAGCGAAAGTCAATGGTTGGTGGTCAGTGTATATTATCACTTTGGCAGTACCGTAAAGGTACATTCGTAGGCTCTGAAGAGCCCATACTATTGCTAGCATTTCTTTCTCATTTGCTGCATAGTTTTCTTCGGTCTTCGAGAGCGTACGGGAAATGAAAGTGATTGGTCGGGATTCTTGTTCTAGAACGGCACCTATGGCGAAGTTTGAAGCGTCAGTTGTTAGTTTGAATTCTTTTTTAAAGTCTGGGTATGCAAGTACAACGTCCTGTGAGGCTAGAGTGCGTCTGATCTTATCGAACGCGCTCATTGCATCAGTGTTTAGGTCTATCTTTGTTTTGCTTGAAATGCTTTTTGGGAGGCGTCCATTTTCACCTCTTAATAGGTTCGTCAATGGTTTTGCTATCTTGGCATAGTCGCGAATGAACCTCCTATAATAACTAGCCAAACCCAGGAAAGATCGAATTTCTTTTAGTGTTCTGGGGACCGGAAATTGTTCTATTGCTTTCACTTTTTCAGCGTTTGTTTTTACGCCCTTTTGTGAGATGGTGAATCCTAAAATATTTACCTCTTCTTTAAAGAACTCGCACTTGTCAATCTGTACTTACATATTTGCTTTTTCTAGTGTGGTGAATATCCTATCTAAGTGCATGGCATGTTCGTTCTCGGACCGACTGAAGACGATAATATCGTCGATATACACATAGCAGATTTTCCCTACGTGTTCCCTTAGAATATCGCCTAAGGCTCTCTGGAAAATAGATGGTGAGTTCTTTAAGCCGAAAGGTAATCGGGTGAATTCGAACTTTCCGCCGTTGATCGCAAACGCAGTTTTTTCTATGTCATCTTTTTTAAGCGGTATCTGGTGGAATCCGCTTTTGAGATCTAGTACGGAAAAATATTTTTTATCGCCCAATTGTGCGATTATTTCTCCAATCTCAGGGATAGGGTACCTATCCGAAATGGTTACGGAGTTGAGTTTTCGATAATCGATGACTATCCTATACTTTTTTTCTACGGATGCGTCGCTTTTTTTGGGGACTATCCATACAGGCGCATTGTATGGTGACCGTGAAGGTCGTATTATGCCGTCTTGCAGCAATTGTCCCATCTGTTTCTCTACCTCAGGCCTTAGGGAGGCTGGGTAAGGCTAATGTTTGCTATACACCGGTGTATCCGATGATGTCCTTATTTCCCCTATCACTCTGGTCGTTTACGTTAGTCTTTCGTCGGGGTCTGCAAATAGATTCGAGTGCTTTTGTGTGAGCGAATTTATGAGGCCTTTCTGGTTGTTTGACATGTGCTCCATTCTGACCTTGATGTTATTTACTGATTGGGTCACTAGTTGTTTCATTCTGATTCTATAGTTACCGTCTAACGTTAGTGTGTTATTTTTCACGTTGATAACAGCGTTTAGCCGTTTTAGGGTGTCATTTCCCAAGATGCCGTGAAAAGTTTTCAAGGTAGGCAATAGGAAAAATTTTATGGGTCTATCTCTGCTATTGAACAGAGCGAGGTGAGTATGGTGAGTTATTGGGGTTTTTCCCCCACGGAATTTGCAAAAAATTTCTCTTCGTTCTTTTTTGGATGTAGGACCAGATTTGGTTGTATATAGTTTTGATTTGAACCTGTATCTATCAGAAAGTTAAGTTTCGAGCCATTTTCCATGATACATTGGAAGTATGGCAGAGATGACCCATTGAATTTAAAAAATGAACATCCGAAGCGTCGACAGGAGTCAACTCGCTTTCCGGTTCGTTTTCCTCGTATTGCTGGTCGTATAGACCCGTAGCTCCCTCAGACTCGGCGCTAGCGAAATAGGCCTGTTCTTCAGGGTCAAGGTAGTAAAGGTCACCCTCGGCTCCCTCAGATGTTTCTTCTGGGGCCCCCGTGGCAATGTGAAATTGCCTCTGGAATTTGGGTGGAGGCCCATTCAGTGGGGCAGGTCGTTTCCCTGAGTAGTCATTAGCGTTGGGTCTGTTCATGTAGTTGATATTGCCAGAGCTAATGGAGCCATCGACATCCATTGGTACTGGCTTCGGTTGTGGTTTGGGGGCAGTTGGACGCGGAGGCGGGTAATATTGCCTTGCCGGCTGATAGTTTTGGTTCATGGGAAACTGAGATCTTTGAGCGAATTTTTGTTTGTCAATCGTTCCCGTTTGCCAAACCTGCGGATTCCCTGTGTTGCGCGAATCGGTCGTGTGTTGGGGAGCTGGACTATAGTATAGTCTGGGATTGAAAGCTCTCCAATTTCCCGCAGAGTCTCCTGTTAACAGTCTCCTTGGTGGGGGCCTGCTAAAGGCAGGAGGCTGTACTTGCCTAGGGGCTTCCGTCTTTTTTCGGAGGCCAGGAAAAAAAAACTTGCTAAGTATCTGAATTTTGTTTTCGATGGCGTTTCGATGCGCCCTCGTATGTTCGGAAACTACGATATTATCCTGTTCGCTTTCTGAATTTACGTCCGTGACTTGCATCTGCGTATATCTGGCTTTGTAGTTGCTAAAGTGCTGTGGGTAGATATTTTGGATTTTGCCCATTACGTGTTCGGATGTGAAGATTCCGTTCACGATTTTTGGGTCTAGATGTTTTTTTAAGATGTTTACCAAATCTCCCTCCGAGTATGATTTCTTTTTAATTATGTGCCTGTGAAAGGTAGGGAAAGGGATTTGGAACGACTCCCCCTCCTCGTCAGATATTAGTAGAAATAGTTGGTTTTTGAATACATTAATGGGGACATTTTCAACGGGTATCAAGTTATGGGAAGAGCTTTCATCACTATGGATTGTTGCCGTTGTGCTATTTATTTGGGAATTTGTTGGGATTCTGGAAAGAGCGTCGGCTACCACGTTAGAGGTACCCGGCTTATATCTTAGCTCGTAGTTGTATTCCTCTAAGTAGCTTTTCCATCTTTTCAGTTTCCCGTTATGGTTTTTCGAACTGAGAGCGATAGTCAATGGTTGGTGATCTGTGTATATTATCACTTTGGCAGTACCGTAAAGGTACATTCGTAGGCTCTGAAGTGCCCATACTATTGCTAGCATTTCTTTCTCATTTGCAGCATAGTTTTCTTCGGACTTCGAGAGCGTACGGGAAATGAAAGTGATTGGTCGGGATTCTTGTTCTAGAACGGCACATATGGCGAAGTTTGAAGAGTCAGTTGTTAGCTTGAATTCTTTTTTAAAATCTGGGTATGCAGGTACAACGACCTGTGAGGCTAGAGTGCGTCTGATCTTATCGAACGCGCTCATTGCATCATTGTTTAGGTCTATCTTTGTTTTGCTTGAAATGCTTTTTGGGAGGCGTCCATTTTCGCCTCTTAATAGGTTCATCAATGGTTTTGCTAGCTTGGCATAGTCGCGAATGAACCTTCTATAATAACTAGCCAAACCCAGCAAAGATCGAAGTTCTTTTAGTGTTCTGGGGACCGGAAATTGTTCTATTGCTTTCACTTTTTCAGCGTTTGTTTTTACGCCCTTTTGTGAGATGGTGAATCCTAAAAAATTTACCTCTTCTTTAAAGAACTCGCACTTGTCAATCTGTACAAAGGAGGAGCATGTTGCCTGAATTTAGGCATGAACGCATTCCTTTGATCCTGATTCTCGACCAGTTCACACAAATGTAAAGCGTGGCCAAGATCTCTGGGATCTTTGATTGCCAAGAGTCTGGGCATGTCTCCATTCAATCCCCGTACAAAAGTATCTAAAGCCTTTTCCCGGTAACTCTGTTTTAAAGCGTTGATGCTTTCGGGTTTCAACTCCTGCACGCTGATTTGATTAAGGATCAGCGATAGTTGGTAATAAACGGCTTGATAAAATTCGGCAATGGACAATCGACCCTGAGTCATCGAGAATAATTGATACTCTAGAGTCTTGAGGTCGCGTTTGTCGCGTTTGCGATCGCCTTCCAGTTCAGAGGTGTATTATAGGCTTCTAGCACTGCATCGGCCTCGCCAGTGATTTTGTTCCTAACCGCCAATGTAATCAAATAATATGCGTTGGTATTTTCTCTCCCCCCGTACAAGCTCATTATTCTAGATACATTCTTCTTCCATGAGCCAAATTCCGTTCGGTTTCCCGAAAATTCCCTGATCAGTTTCGTAAGGTCTGGTAGTTTTTCTGACTCGCCTGGCTGTGGGCCAACCAAAGGGACGTCCATTAACATTTCTGACTGTCCGCCCTTGTTTAAGAGTTCTTCAATGAACTCCGTTCCGCCCAATGTCTCTTTGATTAGAGACACAATTACCTGTCTGAGTTCCGGGCTGGTTACCGGTGTGCTGCTCGCTGTTGGCCTGCTCCCCTTGGGCTGTTCCCCGCTGTCGGTACCCAAGTTGAGGGCAGCTAATGCACTTGTCAAGTCTCTATCGTTCGTCATGTTGAGGGCAGAATGTTTTTGTATCGGACAACGCAAAAAATAGAATTGTTGTTTTTTTTTTTTTTTTTTTTTCTTCGGATTGATTTTGTAGATGATTTGGGTTATCTGCTTTTTGTTTATTATTTTATTTAATTTTTTTTTTTTAATTTGTTTTAATAAAAAATGTTCCTTATATTTTCTTAAATAAGGCTGTATTTCGCTTTTAAAGTTTCTATATCGTGGTTGTTTAAAATGTCTATTTAAGAAACTAAAGATATTTCTAAGTATTTGATTTAAAAAATTACAAAGGAAATTAAAATTATTATATGGTGAAAACCAGTAGCTGGTTTCTTCCTTCTACCTTGGAGGGTCCCTTATTTTTTTTGAATCGCAAGATTGGATATTTTTATACTACTCTTGGAGTAGTTTTATTTACTTTGTTATCGTTTTACAGTGTTTGATTTAATATTTGTTCTTGGCAAATTTTTAGTATAGTATTTTTTCTTTTTGTATGTTTTGATTCAAGTGTTTTTTTTTCAACAGGGTTTAATTTTCTTATCCTTAAAACTTATTTCTCTAGCTTACGCGATAAATAACATTTTCGGCGACGCTCCCTCGATGACCCCTCGGGTTTAATCCTTTTTGTCCCACGTTGGCCAGCGACGTAGCGGTGTTGAGGCGTGGGTGACTTGGGACCCTTGGTGGCACTGAGTTCCTTCGAAGGCTCCTGCGGACGGTCACTACAGGAGAGTCGGCGATAGGTTTTGGCCGGTTAAACAAAACCTCGTTATCTTCACTTGTTCACTGAAGGCACTTGTTGTTGTGGCTTCTTTTTTTGAAGGCACTTTTATTTGTGTTGTAGTTTTTTTTTTATGTCATCGACATTCACTGTGAACACTGTGGCTCTTTGAGGCACTGCGACGCGAACCTGTAGCTACTTTAGGTACTTATCGTTACGCGTGATCCTTGTTGCGAA
>CAWUOW010000497.1:0-23599 GCA_963924055.1 Drosophila limbata
GATCATAAGCCATGAAGGGGGGTTCGATGAAAATTTTCAAAAACACTTTTTTTACAAAACTTCTATTTTTGAGTCAGTTTATTAATATTGACGCAAAATTATGAACAAAAAGACATTCCGCATGTTAATCGGTTGAGTTTCTGCGAACTTATCGGAGTTTTCAAATTTCGTAGTTTTTGATCATAAGCCATGAAGTTCGATGAAATTTTTCAAAAACCCTCTTTTTACAAAACTCATTTTGTTTAGTCAATTTATTAATATTGACGCAAAATTATGAACAAAAAGACATTCCGCATGTTAATCGGTTGAGCTTCTGCGAACTTATGGGAGTTTTCAAATTTCGTAGTTTTTGATCATAAGCCATGAAGGGGGGTTCGATGAAATTTTTCAAAAACACTTTTTTTTACAAAACTCATTTTGTTTAGTCAATTTATTAATATTGACGCAAAATTATGAACAAAAAAACATTCCGCATGTTAATCGGTTGAGTTTCTGCGAACTTATGGGAGTTTTCAAATTTCGTAGTTTTTGATCATAAGCCATGAAGGGGGGTTCGATGAAATTTTTCAAAAACACTTTTTTTACAAAACTCATGTTTTTGAGTCAGTTTATTAATATTGACGCAAAATTATGAACAAAAAGACATTCCGCATGTTAATCGGTTGAGTTTCTGCGAACTTATGGGAGTTTTTAAATTTCGTAGTTTTTGATCATAAGCCATGAAGGGGGGTTCGATGAAATTTTTCAAAAACACTTTTTTTACAAAACTCATATTGTTGAGTCAATTTATTAATATTGACGCAAAATTATGAACAAAAAAACATTCCGCATGTTAATCGCTTGAGTTTCTGCGAACTTATCGGAGTTTTCAAATTTCGTAGTTTTTGATCATAAGCCATGAAGGGGGGTTCGATGAAATTTTTCAAAAACACCTTTTTTACAAAACTCATATTTTTGAGTCAGTTTATTAATATTGACGCAAAATTATGAACAAAAAGACATTCCGCATGTTAATCGGTTGAGTTTCTGCAAACTTATGGGAGTTTTCAAATTTCGTAGTTTTTGATCATAAGCCATGAAGGGGGGTTCGATGAAATTTTTCAAAAACACTTTTTTTTACAAAACTCATTTTGTTTAGTCAATTTATTAATATTGACGCAAAATTATGAACAAAAAAACATTCCGCATGTTAATCGGTTGAGTTTCTGCGAACTTATGGGAGTTTTCAAATTTCGTAGTTTTTGATCATAAGCCATGAAGGGGGGTTCGATGAAATTTTTCAAAAACACTTTTTTTACAAAACTCATGTTTTTGAGTCAGTTTATTAATATTGACGCAAAATTATGAACAAAAAGACATTCCGCATGTTAATCGGTTGAGTTTCTGCGAACTTATGGGAGTTTTTAAATTTCGTAGTTTTTGATCATAAGCCATGAAGGGGGGTTCGATGAAATTTTTCAAAAACACTTTTTTTACAAAACTCATATTGTTGAGTCAATTTATTAATATTGACGCAAAATTATGAACAAAAAAACATTCCGCATGTTAATCGGTTGAGTTTCTGCGAACTTATGGGAGTTTTCAAATTTCGTAGTTTTTGATCATAAGCCATGAAGGGGGGTTCGATGAAATTTTTCAAAAACACCTTTTTTACAAAACTCATATTTTTGAGTCAGTTTATTAATATTGACGCAAAATTATGAACAAAAAGACATTCCGCATGTTAATCGCTTGAGTTTCTGCGAACTTATCGGAGTTTTCAAATTTCGTAGTTTTTGATCATAAGCCATGAAGGGGGGTTCGATGAAATTTTTCAAAAACACTTTTTTTTTACAAAACTCATTTTGTTTAGTCAATTTATTAATATTGACGCAAAATTATGAACAAAAAAACATTCCGCATGTTAATCGGTTGAGTTTCTGCGAACTTATGGGAGTTTTCAAATTTCGTAGTTTTTGATCATAAGCCATGAAGGGGGGTTCGATGAAATTTTTCAAAAACACTTTTTATACAAAACTCATATTTTTGAGTCAGTTTATTAATATTGACGCAAAATTATGAACAAAAAGACATTCCGCATGTAAATCGGTTGAGTTTCTGCGAACTTCTGGGAGTTTTTAAATTTCGTAGTTTTTGATCATAAGCCATGAAGGGGGGTTCGATGAAATTTTTCAAAAACACTTTTTTTACAAAACTCATATTTTTGAGTCAGTTTATTAATATTGACGCAAAATTATGAACAAATAGACATTCCGCATGTTAATCGGTTGAGCTTCTGCGAACTTATGGGAGTTTTCAAATTTCGTAGTTTTTGATCATAAGCCATGAAGGGGGGTTCGATGAAATTTTTCAAAAACACTTTTTTTACAAAACTCATATTGTTGAGTCAATTTATTAATATTGACGCAAAATTATGAACAAAAAGACATTCCGCATGTTAATCGGTTGAGTTTTCAAATTTCGTAGTTTTTGCTCATAAGCCATTAAGGCGGGTTCGATGAAATTTATCAAAAACACTTTTTTTACAAAACTCATATTGTTGTGTCAATTTATTAATATTGTCGCAAAATTATGATCAAAAAGACATTCCGCATGTAAATCGGTTGAGTTTCTGCGAACTTCTGGGAGTTTTCAAATTTCGTAGTTTTTGATCATAAGCCATGAAGGGGGGTTCGATGAAATTTTTCAAAAGCACTTTTTTTACAAAACTCATATTTTTGAGTCAGTTTATTAATATTGACGCAAAATTATGAATAAAAAGACATTCCGCATGTAAATCGGTTGAGTTTCTGCGAACTTATGGGAGTTTTCAAATTTCGTAGTTTTTGATCATAAGCCATGAAGGGGGGTTCGATGAAATTTTTCAAAAACACTTTTTTTACAAAACTCATATTTTTGAGTCAGTTTATTAATATTGACGCAAAATTATGAACAAAAAGACATTCCGCATGTTAATCGGTTGAGTTTTCAAATTTCGTAGTTTTTGATCATAAGCCATGAAGGGGGGTTCGATGAAATTTATCAAAAACACTTTTTTTACAAAACTCATATTGTTGAGTCAATTTATTAATATTGTCGCAAAATTATGATCAAAAAGACATTCCGCATGTAAATCGGTTGAGTTTCTGCGAACTTCTGGGAGTTTTCAAATTTCGTAGTTTTTGATCATAAGCCATGAAGGGGGGTTCGATGAAATTTTTCAAAAGCACTTTTTTTACAAAACTCATATTTTTGAGTCAGTTTATTAATATTGACGCAAAATTATGAATAAAAAGACATTCCGCATGTAAATCGGTTGAGTTTCTGCGAACTTATGGGAGTTTTCAAATTTCGTAGTTTTTGATCATAAGCCATGAAGAGGGGTTCGATGAAATTTTTCAAAAACACTTTTTTTACAAAACTCATATTTTTGAGTCAGTTTATTATATTGACGCAAAATTATGAACAAAAAGACATTCCGCATGTTCATCGGTTGAGTTTCTGCGAACTTATGGGAGTTTTCAAATTTCGTAGTTTTTGATCATAAGCCATGAAGGGGGGTTCAATGAAATTTTTCAAAAACACTTTTTTTACAAAACTCATATTGTTGAGTCAATTTATTAATATTATCGCAAAATTATGATCAAAAAGACATTCCGCATGTATATCGGTTGAGTTTCTGCGAACTTATGGGAGTTTTCAAATTTCGTAGTTTTTGATCATAAGCCATGAAGGGGGGTTCGATGAAATTTTCAAAAACACTTTTTTTACAAAACTCATATTTTTGAGTCAGTTTATTAATATTGACGCAAAATTATGAACAAAAAGACATTCCGCATGTTCATCGGTTGAGTTTCTGCGAACTTATCGGAGTTTTCAAATTTCGTAGTTTTTGATCATAAGCCATGAAGGGGGGTTCGATGAAATTTTTCAAAAACACTTTTTTTACAAAACTCATATTTTTGAGTCAGTTTATTAATATTGACGCAAAATTATGAACAAAAAGACAATCCGCATGTTCATCGGTTGAGTTTCTGCGAACTTATCGGAGTTTTCAAATTTCGTAGTTTTTGATCATAAGCCATGAAGGGGGGTTCGATGAAATTTTTCAAAAACACTTTTTTTACAAAACTCATATTGTTGAGTCAATTTATTAATATTGACGCAAAATTATGAACAAAAAGACATTCCGCATGTTAATCGGTTGAGTTTCTGCGAACTTATCGGAGTTTTCAAATTTCGTAGTTTTTGATCATAAGCCATGAAGGGGGGTTCGATGAAATTTTTCAAAAACACTTTTTTTACAAAACTCATATTTTTGAGTCAGTTTATTAATATTGACGCAAAATTATGAACAAAAAGACATTCCGCATGTTAATCGGTTGAGTTTCTGCGAACTTATGGGAGTTTTCAAATTTCGTAGTTTTTGATCATAAGCCATGAAGGGGGGTTCAATGAAATTTTTCAAAAACACTTTTTTAACAAAACTCATTTTGTTTAGTCAATTTATTAATATTGACGCAAAATTAATATCAAAAAGACATTCCGCATGTTAATCGGTTGAGTTTCTGCGAACTTATCGGAGTTTTCAAATTTCGTAGTTTTTGATCATAAGCCATGAAGGGGGGTTCGATGAAATTTTTCAAAAACACTTTTTTTACAAAACTCATATTTTTGAGTCAGTTTATTAATATTGACGCAAAATTATGAACAAAAAGACATTCCGCATGTTAATCGGTTGAGTTTCTGCGAACTTATGGGAGTTTTCAAATTTCGTAGTTTTTGATCATAAGCCATGAAGGGGGGTTCAATGAAATTTTTCAAAAACACTTTTTTTACAAAATTCATTTTGTTTAGTCAATTTATTAATATTGACGCAAAATTAAGATCAAAAAGACATTCCGCATGTTAATCGGTTGAGTTTCTGCGAACTTATCGGAGTTTTCAAATTTCGTAATTTTTGATCATAAGCCATGAAGGGGGGTTCGATGCAATTTTTCAAAAACACTTTTTTTACAAAACTTATTTTGTTTAGTCAATTTATTAATATTGACGCAAAATTATGATCAAAAAGACAATCCGCATGTTAATCGGTTGAGTTTCTGCGAACTTATGGGAGTTTTCAAATTTCGTAGTTTTTGATCATAAGCCATGAAGGGGGGTTCGATGAAATTTTTCAAAAACACTTTTTTTACAAAACTAATATTGTTGAGTCAATTTATTAATATTGACGCAAAATTATGATCAAAAAGACATTCCGCATGTAAATCGGTTGAGTTTCTGCGAACTTATGGGAGTTTTCAAATTTCGTAGTTTTTGATCATAAGCCATGAAGGGGGGTTCGATGCAATTTTTCAAAAACACTTTTTTTACAAAACTTATTTTGTTTAGTCAATTTATTAATATTGACGCAAAATTATGAACAAAAAAACATTCCGCATGTTAATCGGTTGAGTTTCTGCGAACTTATGGGAGTTTTCAAATTTCGTAGATTTTTATCATAAGCCATGAAGGGGGGTTCGATGAAATTTTTCATAAACACTTTTTTTACAAAACTCATATTTTTGGGTCAGTTTATTAATATTGACGCAAAATTATGAACAAAAAGAAATTCCGCATGTTAATCGGTTGAGTTTCTGCGAACTTATGGGAGTTTTCAAATTTCGTAGTTTTTGATCATAAGCCATGAAGGGGGGTTCGATGAAATTTTTCAAAAACACTTTTTTTACAAAACTAATATTGTTGAGTCAATTTATTAATATTGACGCAAAATTATGATCAAAAAGACATTCCGCATGTAAATCGGTTGAGTTTCTGCGAACTTATGGGAGTTTTCAAATTTCGTAGTTTTTGATCATAAGCCATGAAGGGGGGTTCGATGAAATTTTTCTAAAACACTTTTTTTACTAAACTCATATTTTTGGGTCAGTTTATTAATATTGACGCAAAATTATGAACAAAAAGAAATTCCGCATGTTAATCGGTTGAGTTTCTGCGAACTTATGGGAGTTTTCAAATTTCGTAGTTTTTGATCATAAGCCATGAAGGGGGGTTCGACGAAATTTTTCAGAAACACTTTTTTTACAAAACTCATATTTTTGAGTCAGTTTATTAATATTGACGCAAAATTATGAACAAAAAGACATTCCGCATGTTAATCGGTTGAGTTTCTGCGAACTTATGGGAGTTTTCAAATTTCGTAGTTTTTGATCATAAGCCATGAAGGGGGGTTCGATGAAATTTTTCAAAAACACTTTTATTACAAAACTCATATTTTTTAGTCAATTTATTAATATTGACGCAAAATTATGAACAAAAAGACATTCCGCATGTTAATCGGTTGAGTTTCTGCGAACTTATGGGAGTTTTCAAATTTCGTAGTTTTTGATCATAAGCCATGAAGGGGGGTTCGATGAAATTTTTCAAAAACACTTTTTTTAAAAAACTGATATTGTTGAGTCAATTTATTAATATTGACGCAAAATTATGAACAAATAGACATTCCGCATGTTAGTCGGTTGAGTTTCTGCGAACTTATGGGAGTTTTCAAATTTCGTAGTTTTTGATCATAAGCCATGAAGGGGGGTTCGATGAAATTTTTCAAAAACTCTTTTTTTACAAAACTCATATTTTTGAGTCAGTTTATTAATATTGACGCAAAATTATGAACAAATAGACATTCCGCATGTTAATCGGTTGAGTTTCTGCGAACTTATCGGAGTTTTCAAATTTCGTAGTTTTTGATCATAAGCCATGAAATTTTTCAAAAACACTTTTTTTAAAAAACTCATATTTTTGAGTCAGTTTATTAATATTGACGCAAAATTATGATCAAAAAGACATTCCGCATGTTAATCGGTTGAGTTTCTGCGAACTTATCGGAGTTTTCAAATTTCGTAGTTTTTGATCATAAGCCATGAAGGGGGGTTCGATGAAATTTTTCAAAAACATTTTTTTTACAAAACTCATTTTGTTTAGTCAATTTATTAATATTGACGCAAAATTATGATCAAAAAGACATTCCGCATGTTAATCGGTTGAGTTTCTGCGAACTTATGGGAGTTTTCAAATTTCGTAGTTTTTGATCATAAGCCATGAAGGGGGGTTCGATGAAATTTTTCAAAAAGACTTTTTTTACAAAACTCATATTTTTGAGTCAGTTTATTAATATTGACGCAAAATTATGAACAAAAAGACATTCCGCATGTTAATCGGTTGAGCTTCTGCGAACTTATGGGAGTTTTCAAATTTCGTAGTTTTTGATCATAAGCCATGAAGGGGGGTTCGATGAAATTTTTCAAAAACACTTTTTTTACAAAACTCATATTGTTGAGTCAATTTATTAATATTGACGCAAAATTATGAACAAAAAGACATTCCGCATGTTAATCGGTTGAGCTTCTGCGAACTTATGGGAGTTTTCAAATTTCGTAGTTTTTGATCATAAGCCATGAAGGGGGGTTCGATGAAATTTTTCAAAAACACTTTTTTTACAAAACTCATATTTTTGAGTCAGTTTATTAATATTGACGCAAAATTATGAACAAAAAGACATTCCGCATGTAAATCGGTTGAGTTTCTGCGAACTTCTGGGAGTTTTTAAATTTCGTAGTTTTTGATCATAAGCCATGAAGGGGGGTTCGATGAAATTTTTCAAAAACACTTTTTTTACAAAACTCATATTTTTGAGTCAGTTTATTAATATTGACGCAAAATTATGAACAAAAAGACTTTCCGCATGTTAATCGGTTGAGCTTCTGCGAACTTATGGGAGTTTTCAAATTTCGTAGTTTTTGATCATAAGCCATGAAAGGGGGTTCGATGAAATTTTTCAAAAACACTTTTTTTACAAACCTCATATTGTTGAGTCAATTTATTAATATTGACGCAAAATTATGAACAAAAAGACATTACGCATGTTAATCGGTTGAGTTTCTGCGAACTTATGGGAGTTTTCAAATTTCGTAGTTTTTGATCATAAGCCATGAAGGGGGTTCGATGAAATTTTTCAAAAACACTTTTTTACAAAACTCATATTTTTGAGTCAGTTTATTAATATTGACGCAAAATTATGAACAAAAAGACATTCCGCATGTTAATCGGTTGAGTTTTCAAATTTCGTAGTTTTTGATCATAAGCCATGAAGGGGGGTTCGATGAAATTTTTCAAAAACACTTTTTTTACAAAACTCATATTGTTGAGTCAATTTATTAATATTGACGCAAAATTATGATCAAAAAGACATTCCGCATGTAAATCGGTTGAGTTTCTGCGAACTTCTGGGAGTTTTTAAATTTCGTAGTTTTTGATCATAAGCCATGAAGGGGGGTTCGATGAAATTTTTCAAAAACACTTTTTTTACAAAACTCATATTGTTGAGTCAATTTATTAATATTGACGCAAAATTATGAACAAAAAGACATTACGCATGTTAATCGGTTGAGTTTCTGCGAACTTATGGGAGTTTTTAAATTTCGTAGTTTTTGATCATAAGCCATGAAGGGGGGTTCGATGAAATTTTTCAAAAACACTTTTTTTACAAAACTCATATTTTTGAGTCAGTTTATTAATATTGACGCAAAAAGACATTCCGCATGTTAATCGGTTGAGCTTCTGCGAACTTATGGGAGTTTTCAAATTTCGTAGTTTTTGATCATAAGCCATGAAGGGGGGTTCGATGAAATTTTTCAAAAACACTTTTTTTACAAAACTCATATTGTTGAGTCAATTTATTAATATTGACGCAAAATTATGAACAAAAAGACATTACGCATGTTAATCGGTTGAGTTTCTGCGAACTTATGGGAGTTTTCAAATTTCGTAGTTTTTGATCATAAGCCATGAAGGGGGGTTCGATGAAATTTTTCAAAAACACTTTTTTTACAAAACTCATATTTTTGAGTCAGTTTATTAATATTGACGCAAAATTATGAACAAAAAGACATTCCGCATGTTCATCGGTTGAGTTTCTGCGAACTTATGGGAGTTTTCAAATTTCGTAGTTTTTGATCATAAGCCATGAAGGGGGGTTCGATGAAATTTTTCAAAAACACTTTTTTTACAAAACTCATATTGTTGAGTCAATTTATTAATATTATCGCAAAATTATGATCAAAAAGACATTCCGCATGTATATCGGTTGAGTTTCTGCGAACTTCTGGGAGTTTTCAAATTTCGTAGTTTTTGATCATAAGCCATGAAGGGGGTTCGATGAAATTTTTCAAAAACACTTTTTTACAAAACTCATTTTTTTGAGTCAGTTTATTAATATTGACGCAAAATTATGAATAAAAAGACATTCCGCATGTAAATCGGTTGAGTTTCTGCGAACTTCTGGGAGTTTTCAAATTTCGTAGTTTTTGATCATAAGCCATGAAGGGGGCTCGATGAAATTTTTCAAAAACACTTTTTTACAAAACTCATATTTTTGAGTCAGTTTATTAATATTGACGCAAAATTATGAACAAAAAGACATTCCGCATGTTAATCGGTTGAGTTTTCAAATTTCGTAGTTTTTGATCATAAGCCATGAAGGGGGGCTCTATGAAATTTTTCAAAAACACTTTTTTTACAAAACTCATATTGTAGAGTCAATTTATTAATATTGTCGCAAAATTATGATCAAAAAGACATTCCGCATGTAAATCGGTTGAGTTTCTGCGAACTTCTGGGAGTTTTCAAATTTCGTAGTTTTTGATCATAAGCCATGAAGGGGGGTTCGATGAAATTTTTCAAAAGCACTTTTTTTACAAAACTCATATTTTTGAGTCAGTTTATTAATATTGACGCAAAATTATGAATAAAAAGACATTCCGCATGTAAATCGGTTGAGTTTCTGCGAACTTATGGGAGTTTTCAAATTTCGTAGTTTTTGATCATAAGCCATGAAGAGGGGTTCGATGAAATTTTTCAAAAACACTTTTTTTACAAAACTCATATTTTTGAGTCAGTTTATTAATATTGACGCAAAATTATGAACAAAAAGACATTCCGCATGTTCATCGGTTGAGTTTCTGCGAACTTATGGGAGTGTTCAAATTTCGTAGTTTTTGATCATAAGGTTCGATGAAATTTTTCAAAAACACTTTTTTTACAAAACTCATATTGTTGAGTCAATTTATTAATATTATCGCAAAATTATGATCAAAAAGACATTCCGCATGTTCATCGGTTGAGTTTCTGCGAACTTATGGGAGTTTTCAAATTTCGTAGTTTTTGATCATAAGCCATGAAGGGGGGTTCGATGAAATTTTTCAAAAACACTTTTTTTACAAAACTCATATTTTTGAGTCAGTTTATTAATATTGACGCAAAATTATGAACAAAAAGACATTCCGCATGTTCATCGGTTGAGTTTCTGCGAACTTATGGGAGTGTTCAAATTTCGTAGTTTTTGATCATAAGGTTCGATGAAATTTTTCAAAAACACTTTTTTTACAAAACTCATATTGTTGAGTCAATTTATTAATATTATCGCAAAATTATGATCAAAAAGACATTCCGCATGTTCATCGGTTGAGTTTCTGCGAACTTATGGGAGTTTTCAAATTTCGTAGTTTTTGATCATAAGCCATGAAGGGGGGTTCGATGAAATTTTTCAAAAACACTTTTTTTACAAAACTCATATTTTTGAGTCAGTTTATTAATATTGACGCAAAATTATGAACAAAAAGACATTCCGCATGTAAGTCGGTTGAGTTTCTGCGAACTTCTGGGAGTTTTTAAATTTCGTAGTTTTTGATCATAAGCCATGAAGGGGGGTTCGATGAAATTTTTCAAAAACACTTTTTTTACAAAACTCATATTTTTGAGTCAGTTTATTAATATTGACGCAAAATTATGAACAAAAAGACATTCCGCATGTTCATCGGTTGAGTTTCTGCGAACTTATCGGAGTTTTCAAATTTCGTAGTTTTTGATCATAAGCCATGAAGGGGGGTTCGATGAAATTTTTCAAAAACACTTTTCTTACAAAACTCATATTTTTGAGTCAGTTTATTAATATTGACGCAAAATTATGAACAAAAAGACATTCCGCATGTAAATCGGTTGAGTTTCTGCGAACTTCTGGGAGTTTTTAAATTTCGTAGTTTTTGATCATAAGCCATGAAGGGGGGTTCGATGAAATTTTTCAAAAACACTTTTTTTACAAAACTCATATTTTTGAGTCAGTTTATTAATATTGACGCAAAATTATGAACAAAAAGACATTCCGCATGTAAATCGGTTGAGTTTCTGCGAACTTCTGGGAGTTTTTAAATTTCGTAGTTTTTGATCATAAGCCATGAAGGGGGGTTCGATGAAATTTTTCAAAAACACTTTTTTTACAAAACTCATATTTTTGAGTCAGTTTATTAATATTGACGCAAAATTATGAACAAAAAGACATTCCGCATGTTCATCGGTTGAGTTTCTGCGAACTTATCGGAGTTTTCAAATTTCGTAGTTTTTGATCATAAGCCATGAAGGGGGGTTCGATGAAATTTTTCAAAAACACTTTTTTTACAAAACTCATATTTTTGAGTCAGTTTATTAATATTGACGCAAAATTATGAACAAAAAGACATTCCGCATGTTAATCGGTTGAGTTTCTGCGAACTTATGGGAGTTTTCAAATTTCGTAGTTTTTGATCATAAGCCATGAAGGGGGGTTCAATGAAATTTTTCAAAAACACTGTTTTTACAAAACTCATTTTGTTTAGTCAATTTATTAATATTGACGCAAAATTAAGATCAAAAAGACATTCCGCATGTTAATCGGTTGAGCTTCTGCGAACTTATCGGAGTTTACAAATTTCGTAATTTTTGATCATAAGCCATGAAGGGGGGTTCGATGCAATTTTTCAAAAACACTTTTTTTACAAAACTTATTTTGTTTAGTCAATTTATTAATATTGACGCAAAATTATGATCAAAAAGACAATCCGCATGTTAATCGGTTGAGTTTCTGCGAACTTATGGGAGTTTTCAAATTTCGTAGTTTTTGATCATAAGCCATGAAGGGGGGTTCGATGAAATTTTTCAAAAACACTTTTTTTACAAAACTAATATTGTTGAGTCAATTTATTAATATTGACGCAAAATTATGATCAAAAAGACATTCCGCATGTAAATCGGTTGAGTTTCTGCGAACTTATGGGAGTTTTCAAATTTCGTAGTTTTTGATCATAAGCCATGAAGGGGGGTTCGATGAAATTTTTCAAAAACACTTTTTTTACAAAACTCATATTTTTGAGTCAGTTTATTAATATTGACGCAAAATTATGAACAAAAAAACATTCCGCATGTTAATCGGTTGAGTTTCTGCGAACTTATGGGAGTTTTCAAATTTCGTAGATTTTTATCATAAGCCATGAAGGGGGGTTCGATGAAATTTTTCAAAAACACTTTTTTACAAAACTCATATTTTTGGGTCAGTTTATTAATATTGACGCAAAATTATGAACAAAAAGAAATTCCGCATGTTAATCGGTTGAGTTTCTGCGAACTTATGGGAGTTTTCAAATTTCGTAGTTTTTGATCATAAGCCATGAAGGGGGGTTCGATGAAATTTTTCAAAAACACTTTTTTTACAAAACTAATATTGTTGAGTCAATTTATTAATATTGACGCAAAATTATGATCAAAAAGACATTCCGCATGTAAATCGGTTGAGTTTCTGCGAACTTATGGGAGTTTTCAAATTTCGTAGTTTTTGATCATAAGCCATGAAGGGGGGTTCGATGAAATTTTTCGAAAACACTTTTTTTTACAAAACTCATATTTTTGAGTCAGTTTATTAATATTGACGCAAAATTATGAACAAAAAGACATTCCGCATGTTAATCGGTTGAGTTTCTGCGAACTTATGGGAGTTTTCGAATTTCGTAGTTTTTGATCATAAGCCATGAAGGGGGGTTCGATGAAATTTTTCAAAAACACTTTTTTTACAAAACTCAGATTGTTGAGTCAATTTATTAATATTGACGCAAAATTATGAACAAAAAGACATTCCGCATGTTAATCGGTAGTTTATTAATATTGACGCAAAATTATGAACAAAACGACATTCCGCATGTTAATCGGTTGAGTTTCTGCGAACTTATGGGAGTTTTCAAATTTCGTAGTTTTTGATCATAAGCCATGAAGGAGGGTTCGATGAAATTTTTCAAAAACACTTTTTTTAAAAAACTCAGATTGTTGAGTCAATTTATTAATATTGACGCAAAATTATGAACAAAAAGACATTCCGCATGTTAATCGGTAGTTTATTAATATTGACGCAAAATTATGAACAAAAGGACATTCCGCATGTTAATCGGTTGAGTTTCTGCGAACTTATGGGAGTTTTCAAATTTCGTAGTTTTTGATCATAAGCCATGAAGTGGGTTCGATGAAATTTTTCAAAAACACTTTTTTTACAAAACTCAGATTGTTGAGTCAATTTATTAATATTGACGCAAAATTATGAACAAAAAGACATTCCGCATGTTAATCGCTTGAGTTTCTGCGAACTTATGGGACTTTTCAAATTTCGTTGTTTTTGATCATAAGCCATGAAGGGGGGTTCGATGAAATTTTTCAAAAACACTTTTTTTACAAAACTCATATTTTTGAGTCAGTTTATTAATATTGACGCAAAATTATTAACAAAAAGACATTCCGCATGTTAATCGGTTGAGTTTCTGCGAACTTATGGGAGTTTTCAAATTTCGTAGTTTTTGATCATAAGCCATGAAGGGGGGTTCGATGAAATTTTTCAAAAACACTTTTTTTACAAAACTCAGATTGTTGAGTCAATTTATTAATATTGACGCAAAATTATGAACAAAAAGACATTCCGCATGTTAATCGGTAGTTTATTAATATTGACGCAAAATTATGAACAAAAGGACATTCCGCAATGTTAATCGGTTGAGTTTCTGCGAACTTATCGGAGTTTTCAAATTTCGTAGTTTTTGATCATAAGCCATGAAGTGGGTTCGATGAAATTTTTCAAAAACACTTTTTTTACAAAACTCATATTGTTGAGTCAATTTATTAATATTGACGCAAAATTATGAACAAAAAGACATTCCGCATGTTAATCGCTTGAGTTTCTGCGAACTTATGGGAGTTTTCAAATTTCGTAGTTTTTGATCATAAGCCATGAAGGGGGGTTCGATGAAATTTTTCAAAACACTTTTTTTACAAAACTCATATTTTTGAGTCAGTTTATTAATATTGACGCAAAATTATGAACAAAAAGACATTCCGCATGTTAATCGCTTGAGTTTCTGCGAACTTATCGGAGTTTTCAAATTTCGTAGTTTTTGATCATAAGCCATGAAGGGGGGTTCGATGAAATTTTTCAAAAACACTTTTTTTCCAAAACTCAGATTGTTGAGTCAATTTATTAATATTGACGCAAAATTTTGAACAAAAAGACATTCCGCATGTTAATCGCTTGAGTTTCTGCGAACTTATCGGAGTTTTCAAATTTCGTAGTTTTTGATCATAAGCCATGAAGGGGGGTTCGATGAAATTTTTCAAAAACACTTTTTTTTACAAAACTCATTTTTGAGTCAGTTTATTAATATTGACGCAAAATTATGAACAAAAAGACATTCCGCATGTTAATCGGTTGAGTTTCTGCGAACTTATCGGAGTTTTCAAATTTCGTAGTTTTTGATCATAAGCCATGAAGGGGGGTTCGATGAAATTTTTCAAAAACACTTTTTTTACAAAACTCATATTTTTGAGTCAGTTTATTAATATTGACTTAAAATTATGAACAAAAAGACATTCCGCATGTTAATCGGTTGAGTTTCTGCGAACTTATCGGAGTTTTCAAATTTCGTAGTTTTTGATCATAAGCCATGAAGGGGGGTTCGATGAAATTTTTCAAAAACACTTTTTTTACAAAACTCAGATTGTTGAGTCAATTTATTAATATTGAGGCAAAATTATGAACAAAAAGACATTCCGCATGTTAATCGGTAGTTTATTAATATTGACGCAAAATTATGAACAAAAGGACATTCCGCATGTTAATCGGTTGAGTTTCTGCGAACTTATGGGAGTTTTCAAATTTCGTAGTTTTTGATCATAAGCCATGAAGTGGGTTCGATGAAATTTTTCAAAAACACTTTTTTTACAAAACTCATATTGTTGAGTCAATTTATTAATATTGACGCAAAATTATGAACAAAAAGACATTCCGCATGTTAATCGGTTGAGTTTCTGCGAACTTATGGGAGTTTTCAAATTTCGTAGTTTTTGATCATAAGCCATGAAGGGGGGTTCGACGAAATTTTTCAAAAACACTTTTTTTACAAAACTCATATTTTTGGGTCAGTTTATTAATATTGACGCAAAATTATGAACAAAAAGAAATTCCGCATGTTAATCGGTTGAGTTTCTGCGAACTTATGGGAGTTTTCAAATTTCGTAGTTTTTGATCATAAGCCATGAAGGGGGGTTCGATGAAATTTTTCAAAAACACTTTTTTACAAAACTCATATTTTTGGGTCAGTTTATTAATATTGACGCAAAATTATGAACAAAAAGAAATTCCGCATGTTAATCGGTTGAGTTTCTGCGAACTTATGGGAGTTTTCAAATTTCGTAGTTTTTGATCATAAGCCATGAAGGGGGGTTCGACGAAATTTTTCAAAAACACTTTTTTTACAAAACTCATATTTTTGAGTCAGTTTATTAATATTGACGCAAAATTATGAACAAAAAGACATTCCGCATGTTAACCGCTTGAGTTTCTGCGAACTTATCGGAGTTTTCAAATTTCGTAGTTTTTGATCATAAGCCATGAAGGGGGGTTCGATGAAATTTTTCAAAAACACTTTTTTTACAAAACTCAGATTGTTGAGTCAATTTATTAATATTGAGGCAAAATTATTAACAAAAAGACATTCCGCATGTTAATCGGTTGAGTTTCTGCGAACTTATGGGAGTTTTCAAATTTCGTAGTTTTTGATCATAAGCCATGAAGGGGGGTTCGATGAAATTTTTCAAAAACACTTTTTTTACAAAACTCAGATTGTTGAGTCAATTTATTAATATTGACGCAAAATTATGAACAAAAAGACATTCCGCATGTTAATCGGTAGTTTATTAATATTGACGCAAAATTATGAACAAAAGGACATTCCGCATGTTAATCGGTTGAGTTTCTGCGAACTTATCGGAGTTTTCAAATTTCGTAGTTTTTGATCATAAGCCATGAAGTGGGTTCGATGAAATTTTTCAAAAACACTTTTTTTACAAAACTCATATTGTTGAGTCAATTTATTAATATTGACGCAAAATTATGAACAAAAAGACATTCCGCATGTTAATCGCTTGAGTTTCTGCGAACTTATGGGACTTTTCAAATTTCGTTGTTTTTGATCATAAGCCATGAAGGGGGGTTCGATGAAATTTTTCAAAAACACTTTTTTTACAAAACTCATATTTTTGAGTCAGTTTATTAATATTGACGCAAAATTATTAACAAAAAGACATTCCGCATGTTAATCGGTTGAGTTTCTGCGAACTTATGGGAGTTTTCAAATTTCGTAGTTTTTGATCATAAGCCATGAAGGGGGGTTCGATGAAATTTTTCAAAAACACTTTTTTTACAAAACTCAGATTGTTGAGTCAATTTATTAATATTGACGCAAAATTATGAACAAAAAGACATTCCGCATGTTAATCGGTAGTTTATTAATATTGACGCAAAATTATGAACAAAAGGACATTCCGCATGTTAATCGGTTGAGTTTCTGCGAACTTATCGGAGTTTTCAAATTTCGTAGTTTTTGATCATAAGCCATGAAGTGGGTTCGATGAAATTTTTCAAAAACACTTTTTTTACAAAACTCATATTGTTGAGTCAATTTATTAATATTGACGCAAAATTATGAACAAAAAGACATTCCGCATGTTAATCGCTTGAGTTTCTGCGAACTTATGGGAGTTTTCAAATTTCGTAGTTTTTGATCATAAGCCATGAAGGGGGGTTCGATGAAATTTTTCAAAAACACTTTTTTTACAAAACTCATATTTTTGAGTCAGTTTATTAATATTGACGCAAAATTATGAACAAAAAGACATTCCGCATGTTAATCGCTTGAGTTTCTGCGAACTTATCGGAGTTTTCAAATTTCGTAGTTTTTGATCATAAGCCATGAAGGGGGGTTCGATGAAATTTTTCAAAAACACTTTTTTTCCAAAACTCAGATTGTTGAGTCAATTTATTAATATTGACGCAAAATTTTGAACAAAAAGACATTCCGCATGTTAATCGCTTGAGTTTCTGCGAACTTATCGGAGTTTTCAAATTTCGTAGTTTTTGATCATAAGCCATGAAGGGGGGTTCGATGAAATTTTTCAAAAACACTTTTTTTTACAAAACTCATTTTTGAGTCAGTTTATTAATATTGACGCAAAATTATGAACAAAAAGACATTCCGCATGTTAATCGGTTGAGTTTCTGCGAACTTATCGGAGTTTTCAAATTTCGTAGTTTTTGATCATAAGCCATGAAGGGGGGTTCGATGAAATTTTTCAAAAACACTTTTTTTACAAAACTCATATTTTTGAGTCAGTTTATTAATATTGACGCAAAATTATGAACAAAAAGACATTCCGCATGTTAACCGCTTGAGTTTCTGCGAACTTATCGGAGTTTTCAAATTTCGTAGTTTTTGATCATAAGCCATGAAGGGGGGTTCGATGAAATTTTTCAAAAACACTTTTTTTACAAAACTCAGATTGTTGAGTCAATTTATTAATATTGAGGCAAAATTATGAACAAAAAGACATTCCGCATGTTAATCGGTAGTTTATTAATATTGACGCAAAATTATGAACAAAAGGACATTCCGCATGTTAATCGGTTGAGTTTCTGCGAACTTATGGGAGTTTTCAAATTTCGTAGTTTTTGATCATAAGCCATGAAGTGGGTTCGATGAAATTTTTCAAAAACACTTTTTTTACAAAACTCATATTGTTGAGTCAATTTATTAATATTGACGCAAAATTATGAACAAAAAGACATTCCGCATGTTAATCGGTTGAGTTTCTGCGAACTTATGGGAGTTTTCAAATTTCGTAGTTTTTGATCATAAGCCATGAAGGGGGGTTCGACGAAATTTTTCAAAAACACTTTTTTTACAAAACTCATATTTTTGGGTCAGTTTATTAATATTGACGCAAAATTATGAACAAAAAGAAATTCCGCATGTTAATCGGTTGAGTTTCTGCGAACTTATGGGAGTTTTCAAATTTCGTAGTTTTTGATCATAAGCCATGAAGGGGGGTTCGATGAAATTTTTCAAAAACACTTTTTTACAAAACTCATATTTTTGGGTCAGTTTATTAATATTGACGCAAAATTATGAACAAAAAGAAATTCCGCATGTTAATCGGTTGAGTTTCTGCGAACTTATGGGAGTTTTCAAATTTCGTAGTTTTTGATCATAAGCCATGAAGGGGGGTTCGACGAAATTTTTCAAAAACACTTTTTTTACAAAACTCATATTTTTGAGTCAGTTTATTAATATTGACGCAAAATTATGAACAAAAAGACATTCCGCATGTTAATCGGTTGAGTTTCTGCGAACTTATGGGAGTTTTCAAATTTCGTAGTTTTTGATCATAAGCCATGAAGGGGGGTTCGATGAAATTTTTCAAAAACACTTTTATTACAAAACTCATATTTTTTAGTCAGCTTATTAATATTGACGCAAAATTATGAACAAAAAGACATTCCGCATGTTAATCGGTTGGGTTTCTGCGAACTTATCGGAGTTTTCAAATTTCGTAGTTTTTGATCATAAGCCATGAAGGGGGGTTCGATGAAATTTTTCAAAAACACTTTTTTTACAAAACTCATTTTGTTTAGTCAATTTATTAATATTGACGCAAAATTATGAACAAAAAGACATTCCGCATGTTAATCGGTTGAGTTTCTGCGAACTTATGGGAGTTTTCAAATTTCGTAGTTTTTGATCATAAGCCATGAAGGGGGGTTCGATGAAATTTTTCAAAAACACTTTTTTTACAAAACTGATATTGTTGAGTCAATTTATTAATATTGACGCAAAATTATGAACAAATAGACATTCCGCATGTTAGTCGGTTGAGTTTCTGCGAACTTATGGGAGTTTTCAAATTTCGTAGTTTTTGATCATAAGCCATGAAGGGGGGTTCGATGAAATTTTTCAAAAACTCTTTTTTTACAAAACTCATATTTTTGAGTCAGTTTATTAATATTGACGCAAGATTATGAACAAAAAGACATTCCGCATGTTAATCGGTTGAGTTTCTGCGAACTTATCGGAGTTTTCAAATTTCGTAGTTTTTGATCATAAGCCATGAAGGGGGGTTCGATGAAATTTTTCAAAAACACTTTTTTTACAAAACTCATATTTTTGAGTCAGTTTATTAATATTGACGCAAAATTATGAACAAAAAGACATTCCACATGTTAATCGGTTGAGTTTCTGCGAACTTATCGGAGCTTTCAAATTTCGTAGTTGTTGATCATAAGTCATGAAGGGGGGTTCGATGAAATTTTTCAAAAGCACTTTTTTTACAAAACTCATTTTGTTTAGTCAATTTATTAATATAGAGGCAAAATTATGATCAAAAAGACATTCCGCATGTAAATCGGTTGAGTTTCTGCGAACTTATGGGAGTTTTCAAATTTCGTAGTTTTTGATCATAAGCCATGAAGGGGGGTTCGATGAAATTTTTCAAAAACACTTTTTTTACAAAACTCATTTTGTTTAGTCAATTTATTAATATTGACGCAAAATTATGAACAAATAGACATTCCGCATGTTAATCGGTTGAGTTTCTGCGAACTAATGGGAGTTTTCAAATTTCGTAGTTTCTGATCATAAGCCATGAAGGGGGGTTCGATGAAATTTTTCAAAAACTCTTTTTTTACAAAACTCATATTTTTGAGTCAGTTTATTAATATTGACGCAAAATTATGAACAAAAAGACATTCCGCATGTTAATCGGTTGAGTTTCTGCGAACTTATCGGAGTTTTCAAATTTCGTAGTTTTTGATCATAAGCCATGAAGGGGGGTTCGATGAAATTTTTCAAAAACACTTTTTTTAAAAAACTCATATTTTTGAGTCAGTTTATTAATATTGACGCAAAATTATGATCAAAAAGACATTCCGCATGTTAATCGGTTGAGTTTCTGCGAACTTATCGGAGTTTTCAAATTTCGTAGTTTTTGATCATAAGCCATGAAGGGGGGTTCGATGAAATTTTTCAAAAACATTTTTTTTACAAAACTCATTTTGTTTAGTCAATTTATTAATATTGACGCAAAATTATGATCAAAAAGACATTCCGCATGTTAATCAGTTGAGTTTCTGCGAACTTATGGGAGTTTTCAAATTTCGTAGTTTTTGATCATAAGCCATGAAGGGGGGTTCGATGAAATTTTTCAAAAAGACTTTTTTTACAAAACTCATATTTTTGAGTCAGTTTATTAATATTGAAGCAAAATTATGAACAAAAAGACACTCCGCATGTTAATCGGTTGAGTTTCTGCGAACTTATCGGAGTTTTAAAATTTCGTAGTTTTTGATCATAAGCCATGAAGGGGGGTTCGATGAAATTTTTCAAAAACACTTTTTTTACAAAACTCATATTTTTGAGTCAGTTTATTAATATTGACGCAAAATTATGATCAAAAAGACATTCCGCATGTAAATCGGATGAGTTTCTGCGAACTTATGGGAGTTTTCAAATTTCGTAGTTTTTGATCATAAGCCATGAAGGGGGGTTTGATGAAATTTTTCAAAAACACTTTTTTTACAAAACTCATATTTTTGAGTCAATTTATTAATATTGACGCAAAATTATGAACAAAAAGACATTCCGCATGTTAATCGGTTGAGTTTCTGCGAACTTATGGAAGTTTTAAAATTTCGTAGTTTTTGATCATAAGCCATGAAGGGGGGTTCGATGAAATTTTTCAAAAACACTTTTTTTACAAAACTAATATTGTTGAGTCAATTTATTAATATTGACGCAAAATTATGATCAAAAAGACATTCCGCATGTAAATCGGTTGAGTTTCTGCGAACTTATGGGAGTTTTCAAATTTCGTAGTTTTTGATCATAAGCCATGAAGGGGGGTTCGATGAAATTTTTCAAAAACACTTTTTTTACAAAACTCATATTTTTGAGTCAGTTTATTAATATTGAAGCAAAATTATGAACAAAAAGACACTCCGCATGTTAATCGGTTGAGTTTCTGCGAACTTATCGGAGTTTTCAAATTTCGTAGTTTTTGATCATAAGCCATGAAGGGGGGTTCGATGAAATTTTTCAAAAACACTTTTTTTACAAAACTCAAATTGTTGAGTCAATTTATTAATATTGACGCAAAATTATGAACAAATAGACATTCCGCATGTTAATCGGTTGAGTTTCTGCGAACTTATGGGAGTTTTCAAATTTCGTAGTTTTTGATCATAAGCCATGAAGGGGGGTTCGATGAAATTTTTCAAAAACACTTTTTTTACAAAACTAATATTGTTGAGTCAATTTATTAATATTGACGCAAAATTATGATCAAAAAGACATTCCGCATGTAAATCGGTTGAGTTTCTGCGAACTTATGGGAGTTTTCAAATTTCGTAGTTTTTGATCATAAGCCATGAAGGGGGGTTCGATGAAATTTTTCAAAAACACTTTTTTTACAAAACTCATATTTTTGAGTCAGTTTATTAATATTGACGCAAAATTATGAACAAAAAAACATTCCGCATGTTAATCGGTTGAGTTTCTGCGAACTTATGGGAGTTTTCAAATTTCGTAGATTTTGATCATAAGCCATGAAGGGGGGTTCGATGAAATTTTTCAAAAACACTTTTTTTACAAAACTCATATTTTTGGGTCAGTTTATTAATATTGACGCAAAATTATGAACAAAAAGAAATTCCGCATGTTAATCGGTTGAGTTTCTGCGAACTTATGGGAGTTTTCAAATTTCGTAGTTTTTGATCATAAGCCATGAAGGGGGGTTCGATGAAATTTTTCAAAAACACTTTTTTTACAAAACTAATATTGTTGAGTCAATTTATTAATATTGACGCAAAATTATGATCAAAAAGACATTCCGCATGTAAATCGGTTGAGTTTCTGCGAACTTATCGGAGTTTTCAAATTTCGTAGTTTTTGATCATAAGCCATGAAGGGGGGTTCGATGAAATTTTTCAAAAACACTTTTTTTACAAAACTCATATTTTTGAGTCAGTTTATTAATATTGACGCAAAATTATGAACAAAAAAACATTCCGCATGTTAATCGGTTGAGTTTCTGCGAACTTATGGGAGTTTTCAAATTTCGTAGTTTTTGATCATAAGCCATGAAGGGGGGTTCGATGAAATTTTTCAAAAACACTTTTTTTACTAAACTCATATTTTTGGGTCAGTTTATTAATATTGACGCAAAATTATGAACAAAAAGAAATTCCGCATGTTAATCGGTTGAGTTTCTGCGAACTTATGGGAGTTTTCAAATTTCGTAGTTTTTGATCATAAGCCATGAAGGGGGGTTCGACGAAATTTTTCAAAAACACTTTTTTTACAAAACTCATATTTTTGAGTCAGTTTATTAATATTGACGCAAAATTATGAACAAAAAGACATTCCGCATGTTAATCGGTTGAGTTTCTGCGAACTTATGGGAGTTTTCAAATTTCGTAGTTTTTGATCATAAGCCATGAAGGGGGGTTCGATGAAATTTTTCAAAAAGACTTTTATTACAAAACTCATATTTTTGAGTCAGCTTATTAATATTAACGCAAGATTATGAACAAAAAGACATTCCGCATGTTAATCGGTTGAGTTTCTGCGAACCTATCGGAGTTTTCAAATTTCGTAGTTTTTGATCATAAGCCATGAAGGGGGGTTCGATGAAATTTTTCAAAAACACTTTTTTTACAAAACTCATATTTTTGGGTCAGTTTATTAATATTGACTCAAAATTATGAACAAAAAGAAATTCCGCATGTTAATCGGTTGAGTTTCTGCGAACTTATGGGAGTTTTCAAATTTCGTAGTTTTTGATCATAAGCCATGAAGGGGGGTTCGATGAAATTTTTCAAAAACACTTTTTTTACAAAACTAATATTGTTGAGTCAATTTATTAATATTGACGCAAAATTATGATCAAAAAGACATTCCGCATGTAAATCGGTTGAGTTTCTGCGAACTTATCGGAGTTTTCAAATTTCGTAGTTTTTGATCATAAGCCATGAAGGGGGGTTCGATGAAATTTTTCAAAAACACTTTTTTTACAAAACTCATATTTTTGAGTCAGTTTATTAATATTGACGCAAAATTATGAACAAAAAAACATTCCGCATGTTAATCGGTTGAGTTTCTGCGAACTTATGGGAGTTTTCAAATTTCGTAGTTTTTGATCATAAGCCATGAAGGGGGGTTCGATGAAATTTTTCAAAAACACTTTTTTTACTAAACTCATATTTTTGGGTCAGTTTATTAATATTGACGCAAAATTATGAACAAAAAGAAATTCCGCATGTTAATCGGTTGAGTTTCTGCGAACTTATGGGAGTTTTCAAATTTCGTAGTTTTTGATCATAAGCCATGAAGGGGGGTTC